>JBBPBP010009779.1:7138951-7173975 GCA_037974735.1 Cicer chorassanicum
TATATATATAAATTACTACCCTATTACCAATGTAATCTCTTAAATATATACAAAATAGCAAGTCATTTCTAAAACATATAAATAAATCAATTTAGTCTTTAAAATATATGAAAATCCATCTTTTTTTATCTTTAACATCTTAATATATATCATAGATTAAATCGACAGCTTTTATATGTTTTCTTAAACTATTTATTATATTTATAAAATTTAAGGACTAAATGAAATAATGTTTTAGAGATGAGTTATTTTAGCTACAAAATCGTTGTTGGACGAGAAAAATTGCGAGATGCACGTGTTTTGCAAGAAAGGCCAAGAAAACATGTGGACAATTGGGAGGCAGATTTATTATTTGTTGTAGTATAGATAATTGACACAGACGTAAAAAAGTATCAATTTGTTTATTACTTTATCTTTTCGTATTTCTTTTTATAATTTGTTTTCTTAAAGATAACTTTCATCCTCGTTCCTTTACATATTATTTTAAGTTATTTGTAAATTTGCTTTTATTTCTGATTGTATATATAAAGATAGGCTTTAATAATTGTGGTGCCTTTGCCAACTATATGTGGTGTTGATTTTTCAATAGCTTCTATAATAGTATTGCTCAAGCCGAACATGTTCTTGTGTCGGTGTTCTTTCTACCAAAGCAACGGCCTAACTTCACATTTCAAGGATGAGAGTCACAAGATTCAAATATCTAATATTTTTTAGAGGAATTAATGAAAATACTAAATATGATTGATCAAGCTAATTATCCCAATATTAATGTCAACCACTACGGCTCGTATACAAAAAACAAGGAAGACAAGTTAAAATTCAACTTACTGAAATAGTTTGGTTGGATAAATGGTCATTTCTAATATTTTAAAGGCTTTGATCTAATTTTGAAAATTACATTATAATTAATAGAAGTATTAAAAATATGAAAATAATTATTTTTTTTCAAAAAATATGGGTCATTATGTTTATGAATTAAGGGCATTTTTGTTTTTGATTTTAGGTGTTAAGTGCATGAGGTTTTTTTTTTAATATTTTGTGGATTTTATAATACTCTTAAATTTTGTTTTTTTTGGCAACATAAATTTAATATCAATTCAGGTTAGAAGTCTTATCTCGTCTTTCAATCCGAAATCTCAAAATTATATACAAATTTGTAAAGATATTTATGTGAAAAAAAATAAAGGCATATATTCTTTTTTAGGAAAGGCGAATATATTTTAATCCAAAATCCGAGTTTGTGAAATTATTGCTCTTCCTATGATGGCGCGGGCAAGTGGGAAACTTCTGCAAATGGTCCTAGAAAACTTTTGAATAGGATTGAAATAAGTATATAAGGCACATTGTATGCCAAAATGGAAAAAAGGGTAGGAACACACAGGCTGGGAAATATGATCACAATAATATTTTGGGGTCTACACATTTTCAACCTTTTAAGTTAAGAATTACTAGGACCGGTCCAATAGTCAAGCAGTTCAAGTTTGATTCTTAAATCTCAAAATTTTGTATTAAAAAATAAAATTAATTCAGTTATAAAATATACAATACAATAGATTAGTTATAGATGAATATCTAAATTAGTTGATCAAGATAATCAGTTAATCAAGATAAGAATATCATATTTTATCTTAACTGCAACAAAACTTAATTTTCATTTTCAATTTTTTTAATAATTCTTAGATGATTTTTTGTTTTCAAAAGTCTCGCTATAACATTTGTTTTAGGTCTTTAAAAATGTTGGATTAATTCTGAGAATGTTTGGTCTTTTGTTATGCACATTGAATATAAATATAAAGACTTTTTCTTTTAATTTATGTACTTACTATAGATTTGGCGTTCTGTAAAACTAATTAACAAAATGATGAGGTGGAATCACTACTTATACTTACAATAACATCAAAGTTTATTATATTATCAAAATTTGAACCGTTACTTATTTTTTTACTCTATGATACGAGTGTTTGTGAATGAATTAATTAGAGCTGCTTCAATAGAATCTGTAAAAAAAAGAAAAAGAGCAACTTGATAGAAAAATGATATGGTTTATTTTCTTTTTGACTGATCAATATCAGTAACATGTTTTTTTCTTAGTCAAAATTAAATTTAAATATACCGTCCAATTAAATTATATGGTTTCTATTTTGTTATAAAAATTAATTTGATACCGTCAAATCCACTCCAATCTAACGTGTTTTGGATTAGATAATTTTTTGGGTTTTATTTATTAGAACGTGAAATATACAATAAAATATTTAAAACTCAGCCAGTGAATCAATTTTTAAAAAATTATTATTAATCTAACTTATTCAGGTTAAAAGAAAGAGCAACGTTGACGTTTTTTGAACAACACGTTAGTATGAAATAGCACTTCCAAAATCTTAAGCGCAGTGAAAACATTTTTGTTGACAATAATAAGAGGAAAAATATAAATAAAAGTCTAGTATGTGCATCGGTCACTTTGGAGTCTATTTTTTCAAGTCATTTAAAATCGAGTTTATAATTTATAAATTCAATTTCAATCGATTTTTGAATCAATTTTGACAGATTTTGGTTAGTAGAGAGTTGGAAGTCATAAGAGTGGATTGATTTAGGTGATGATTTTTTTATTTTTTTATCAAAATCTTTATTTTTTTAATTTTTTAATTTTTTTATTTATAAATTCAGTTTTTTAAACATATGTTATTGAACTTTTAATATTTTTGGTAAAATTAGAATAATTTTTTTTATCAAACAACCTATTTATTATAGCGTGATGATTAAGTAAGACTAAAAGACTCAACTTAAAAAACTAAAATTTTATAATTAAAGTTTTAAGTGTAGATGTAAATTTGAATAATTGTTAGTTTATTTTATAATTAAATTCACGTTTGCAGTGTGACTTGCTATAACTTGTATATACATCAAATTGACACATTCGAATAACTCAGATTCAATTGGACAACTGATTTTGCTTGGCCGTAAATAAAACTATGGTTTAATAAATAGTGGGAGTGATTTACTTAAAAGTTGGTATGTTATTCTTTAATAGTGTGTCCTTGAAAAAGGCATCTAAAGATGTGAAATATGCTTTTTGAAGTTTTTGGGGGCAGTTTGGCCGTAATTTAAGGGAGCTCTTCAAAGGCACAAAGATGGATACAGAAACTCATTATCACATAAGAAAAAGCAAAATAAAAAGTGGCTGCTATACCATTCAATCTCCACCAATTTTCCAACAAAGAAAAATGCATGTGGGAAATATTAAGAAAATGAGAAATGGAGATAATAAATTTAAATTAAATATTATTTAGACAATGAGAAAGAAATGGAGAGGGTCAATTAAATATTGTTCATTAAATATGATATTTGATCCAATCAAATTCTTTAGTTTGGGGTGAGTATCTAACCCAAAGAAAAAATATTTTTTATTTTATTTTTTTAAGAAGACAAAAATGCCAAGAAATGTTTTTAGTGCGCTTAATAAGAAGCTAAACTTGTAACTAAGTCAAAACACTTTATGTATTAACATTTCAAAAACATTACAATTTCAAGCACAAATTTGAAGAATAAAGAATAGAACAATTCTGAAACAATTATATTCTCACACAAACATAAATATTAAAAAAAAACTAATGAAAAAAAGACTTATCACCGGTTCAACTTTACGAGTTCAAAATTTTAAATTTATCATTCAAATCAAGCAATTTGGGTTGGGTTGAATTCAACATGGTCTAAATGGGTTCAAATAAATGTTGGGTTGGATAATCAAATTGATTGAGTTGACCTATAACTGTGAATACCCTACATGCACTTTATATATATAAAAATTTAAGGATGTGTATATGAAATCAAATCAAGTTATATTACTTCTGATATGGACAAAACAACTTCTATAATGATGCATAAAATTACTCATCATCCTTTAATTGGCTTATATACTTTTCTAGTTTTATTCATTATGTTTTCCCTAACAGTCTCACACACACACAAACTATAACTTACTCATTCACGAATGAAAATTTAATATGAATGTGGTTCTGTTTGTGCACTAAGGAAGTCTGGGCTACTAATAGGTTGAATAGAGTAAAGTTACAAACAAGTATAGTTTTATCTCCAGTCTTCAATTGGAATTTTCTTACCACTTATTCTTTAGCTTCCTGGCAAAAACGAGCTTCACAATTGCTTCGTGCAAAATGAAAGAATTAAGTAAAAAAAAGAAAAGGCCAAACTTTCATAAATATGCCTTGATGGTACTATACAAAGTTTCTGAATAAAAGTAATTAATATCACCGTTCAACCCTTAAAAGTAATTTCCATTGCAATATAAAACTATATTAACACACTCAAAAATCACTCTTTACTAGGATATAAAATGTAAAGAGTTGATCAATTGATCAGCTACATGAATCAAAGAGTAAAAGTTACTATTATACAATGGATGCAGTTTAAACACCACAAAGTCCCTCAGTGTCATCCATTAGCAATCAGATATTGGATAAAATGAGAAACCAGAGACTGCAATTGGGGACCTCTACATCACTTCATGAAGAGAATTAGCTGGCAAATTCCTATAGAAAAAACATAAAGCAATGTCAGTAGAGACATAATAAAGAGTCTAACCATATTTCACCGTCACAGCAAAACATAATGGATCATATCATGATGGCTGGTTTCTTCATATTCTCAGAGTTTGCACAAGTACTAAGCAATAATCATTCATGTGTACCCACAGCATTATAACAGATGAGAAAAATAACCTTAGAATAATGACTAGCATTTAGTTAACCTAAATTTGAGAACAGAATCGAATCAGCAAAACGTGAACCGGAAAAACACAGTAACCAAACCACTCTACCACACAAACGAGTTAGTAGAAGTAGATCAAAAGATGAGGTTACCACCAGCCGACAAATGGAAGCAGAAAAAGGAAGAGGTTGGTGTCAAACCACCACCCAAGATCTCTGTCTCAACCATTTGAAGCCACAGGAAATGTTGAGAGTCCCACCTTAGTGAGGTATGGTGTGGAAATGAGTTTAAAAGTGAGAGAAAGTTCTCACCTTATAAGCTGATTTTGTAAGGGTTGAGTTAAGTCTAACTCAAATTTTAAGATAATATGAGAGCCTATCTAAAACTTGTTAGGCCACCTGCTATCTTATTACTTGGATCACACTTCAAATGTCAAGTCCTGGGCGCAAAGGGGTGCGTTGAAAGTCCCTCCTTAAATGCGATATGACCTGAAAATGAGTTTATAAATAGGAGGCACCCCTCACATTACAAGTCGGTTTTGTAATGGTTGAATTAGGCTCAACCCAAATTTTAAGAAGCAAATCAAGAAGGGACAGGCTGGATGGATTGAAATGGCATAGGAGGCATGTATTAAGGTTTGAAGGAGTCTTTCCACCAATGCCACACATAAGCATCACCAAACTCTACACTATCTGCAGATCGTGTTATTGGTTGTGATCAGGGTCAGTGCATTCTAAAACTCTACAATTTTGACTATCTTCTGCATCATAATGTCAACATCTAGGCTTAAAAAAGAAGCTTTCCAGATCACAGCAGTACTATGCAACCAAAGCTTCTCCTTCAGAGACTAGCAACTCAAATCATTTAGAGGCATAGGTAACACCAGACGAAGATACGACATATATAACCTCAAATATAAAACATAAAACGATGCTAAAGTCTTTTCCAACCAAATTTATTAGGACCAACACCCTTATGTGATGACAAGGTTTATTTCCTACATAGGTCTCCAATGTTGGGATTTGAATTAAAGTGGCTGCATCAGAAGGTACCATCATTGGAGTTACTTCGATGTACAAAATATATCTACATGGGACCAAAGTGACTATATTTCCCTTACGAACAAACATTAGACATTCTTCATTTTCTTTTTCATCTACTTGTCTCTTTTCCCTAGTTGAAAATGACCATAAAGAGAACTTTCACGGTAAAATCCCATTTTCAGCGACCATCTAGATTTTTTTTGCACACTGTCGTCTTTTATTTTGCTTGAGGATTTAATAAAGAATCTGTCATCTCAACTTCCTAGTGTTGTATTATTGCGAATCATCTGTAGTTTATCAAAATTTAAGCTCAATCCTAAATCCTTCCCCCTCCCAAGGAAAGTAATGTGTTTTGGAATTCATCTGAGTAGTAGCATATAAGATTAGCAATGAAAGCATTAAAAAAAAAAGAGTTGGAACGACACATGTTAATGAAAAATGGTAGAATTGCGTCTAAGAGGGTTTAGACATATGAGGATAAGCCCTATCTAGAAACTTTTTTTTCTATAGGCAAATGTTAGTGGTTAATTTGTTAGGGAGAGGGGGAATTAGTTAGTAGCAAGAATCGAACCCTAGACCTCCTTCTTAATCCAACCCACACCACTGGGCTACATCTTCGGAAAAGAGGATAGCCCAATAATTCAAGGAATCAAGGTAGACTAAGAAAGACTCTAACTGAAAGTCTGAAACCATGAAAAATAATTGAGATCAAAATGGCCTTTGAAGATTTGGTATTTGACAATACACAAAAGAAGGCTCTGGTTGTGATAGCAGGTTTACACTAAAAAAGAACATTCGCATCAATTTGGGAGGGCAGATAAAAAACTTTAAATAAGAGTCGGTCTTCTACAAATGAGAGTAAAGTTCACTTGGCAACAACTATCCATGCCAGATTATAGCAGATTATAAGAAAGAAATTCATAAGTTATTTAATTCCAATGAAAACGTTGCAAATAAGAAGCGACTTAGATAAATGAAAGAAGAAAACATCAACTCAAAATGTTTCAACCCAGTTCATCAAGTCAAATTACACACTTAAAGCTTCTAATCTAATCAATCCATTAAGCATTATTAAGCAACAAAGCCATCAACATAATTGCAAAAACAAAAGAACCCAGATCATGTAAATAACATTCTCAAATCATCATAACTTTACTAGGGTTAAACTTAATCATCATCACTTCTTTTTTTTCTTGTCCAAAATGTCTCTAATTTAATCAACAATCATGAAATTAAAGAAACAAATCATAAATAACAGATAACCCTAGAATAAAACAACCTAAAAATTAATGTAAAGTAACAAACTTTAGAATAAAATAGAAAAAACCGATGAAAAAAAAGAAGGAAAAAAGAAAAAAGAAAGACTTACAATCAGAATGAGAGTGGTAATAGTAGTGATGTTCAAGAGTGAGAGTAGAGGAAGAAGAATCAGAAGCAGAAGCAGAATCAGAGTCAGAAGGGATATAAGAGTAAAATGAAAAATAGGGTTGAGGGAGACAGAAAAAAGAACAAAGACAAAGAGCAAGACGACCAAGATGATGAAGAGGGAAACAGAAAAAGAGATCCAAAAGCTGGTCACTGTTAATGGGATCATCAATACCCGACAACCATTGCCACGCTTCGGCGGAAACACGTGCAACTCTAACAACCACCGTGCTGTTCAACACCATTTTCTTTTTGTCTGCTGATTTTCACTATGCTCGCTCACTCGCATCTCGTGTTCCCTTCTACTATTTCGAGTCCTCACTTCCTTTGTTTTCAACGGTCAAGCTTTACACTTTTTTTCTTCAATTTATTCCTAACTATACTTCCCTCTTCAAAAATTCTTCCCCCATTTAATAAGTTTTTTTTTTATATATAATTATTTCCTTCATGATATATTTATTATTAGTTTTCATTTTTTTCTGCAATTAAAAATAAATAACAAGTTGTCAATGTCACCGTAACCCCTAGATTATTGTCTTGAATTCACTCACATCGTTAAAATAGTAACAATATTACTTCTTCCACACGCACAATATTAAACATTTAAAAAATGTCATATAGAAATACATAAGAAAAATTCACAATATGATCTTGTATAAAAGGTATATAGAGGGTAAAAAATTATAGAAACATTTTTTCTCTCTATAGTATTATTATTCTCCTTGTGTAGCTTTAGAGATTAATCATCTAAATAATATTTAAGAGTATATCGCTCAAATTTAAATAACATTTGTTATGAACTTTAATTTTAATAATATAGATATGTATATTATTTTGTTCATTAATGCTAAATACATTTTTTATTCACAATATTAAATGCATGTATAAATATTAAATTGAAAATTAAAACTAAAAATATTTATTTTAGAATAAATATTTTTTTGCAAATAGATAATTTACTGTGAAACATATAGGAAAGTACTTTTATTGTGAATAAGAAGCGTTATATTGTTATTAATTATTAATACATTTTTGTCTTTAAAAAAACAAGGATAATGATATATAATCCATACATAACTTATTATGACTCTTTTGTCATCAATTCATCACAAGCTAATTCTCATGAATATTAAGTCACATAAATTGAGTTAGTAATCCAATGGTCAGAAAATTTAAAATTCACGGATTTTAAACATCGTGAGCCGTTAAATCAAGATAAAAAAAAAATTCAAAAATATACATTTAAATTTTAATTTATAATCAAATTTTTTTTATTTAAATATTGACCTCCAATATTGATTGAACAACTACAACTATCTTGACTAAAAAAAATGCTAAAAATCTTATCCAATGAAAGAGAGATCACGTCCCACATAAATCATAGTAGTATATTGTTGAAACCACAATTTATTTTTAAGTCATTGCTATCTCACACCATGGAACAAGTCAACCATAGATTTTTCACCACAAACTAATTCCGGGACGAATTTCCATATTACATGGATTTGGAGACCTTTCACTTTTAGTAGTATCAACAATATGGCTAACAAATTATCCTTAGGCGTGGTAGTGATATTGGTTCTTCTTCTATACATGGAATTGGTGGTGTCGACGGTGGCGGTCGCGCCAACGCCGGCACCGGCACCAGCTGAAGATGTAGACAGTCCTGATGATGACGTTAAACATGGCACGGTATCCTTATCTGATTGTAAGCAAGAATGTATATCCATATGCATGAAAATCAAATACGCACGAGATTCACTTTGTAGTGATGCATGCAAACCAGCATGTAAACAATTGCGAGGCAAATCTTCTATAGTTTTTGGAGATACACATAAGGAGTGAATATATATATATATTCCTGTGAATTACATGTATTTCTTATTTTGGTTTCCCCATCATTCCTATTGTAAATTATAATAGATTTTTTTATGGCTTCTTTTACGTTCTTCAATTTGGTCTCCGAAAATGATTATACTTAAAATGATCGTCAAAACAAAATGTGTTTTTTTAAAAGAGTTTTTTAATTTTTTTGTTAGAGAATCTAGTTGTGAAATTTGCGCGGATTATAATTGATATTTGCATATCAATCCCCACATAACAATTAGTTGTTTTGTTTAATTAAACTTGTACAATAAGAACATTTTACTCAACAAACATTGTTTTTTTTTAAATAATTATAATTATGACTTTCTTAAAACGTATGTATTATTTTAAGGATTTTGGTTGGAGGGGTTAGAAAGGAAGAAGGTAAAATATTTTTAAATTAATTGTGTTTGGTTTAATTTTAAGAGGAAATAGAAATAGAGCAAAAAAAAGTTTATAGACTTATTTTACTCTGGCTCCATTTTAAAAAATTTAGAGAGCACTGAAACACAAAATCAATTTCTTTCTCCTATCTCTTGTATTAAATTCCCACTCTTCTCTAATCTGATGAATCAAAGAGACGGTGTGATATTACTAGAAATGTTGTAGAAGGACAAAAAATGATAGCGTGTTGCTTTAATAGCCACGAGACTTGTCGTGGGCCTGTGATAACTGGACCCCTTTGTTAGTGTGGTGATAATTCAAGAATGTGAGATTTACGGTGCAACTCCCTTTCGGTACCTTCCACGCCTAATTTTAATGGAAAAATCCAAAATACCCATTGGCTTATCTATAAAAATTCTCGAAAAATTTACACTTCTTTTTTTCACCCATTTCATTCGAAAATTTCATATCTCTGAATCAGGATTTTTCCAATATTCGAACAATTCAAAGGAATCCCAAATTTTCGAAATACAAAAGTAAGGTCAAACATTAGCACCTTCATTCAAACCCAAATTTTCGAAGCATAAAGTTCGAACCTTTCCATCAAGGGCAAACTTTCGAAATACAAAAGTAAGGTTCAGGAACTTGCACATTCGAAGATTTCATTCAATCCCCAAATTTTTGAATCAAACATTTCGAACCTTTCCAACAAGGCCAAACATTCAAAATGCAACACTCAAAACTTTCATTCAATCTGAAAGTTTCGAAATAAAAATTCAGAAACCCTAATTTTTCGAAGGTTTGAGATTGCCAGAAAGGTTCAAGGGTTTAGGCTTCGAAAGTTTAGGGTCGCTGCAAAGTTTCGGCTTCGAAAGTTTGAGAACAATATGAAAGTTCCGATTTTAGTAATAAATAGTAATAAATTAATAGTAATAAATTGCATACCTAATTTCAAAAATAGTAATAAATTTAATTAATAATTATTTTTTTTCTAGATATATTTTTAATTATATCATACATCAGCAATTTTTTTAAAAAAATTGAAACTTTCGAAATTGAGTTATTTCGAATAGTTGAAATTTTCGAAAGATATGTGTTTCAGAAGTTTCAAATTCATCAAAACTTTCGAAACTTTATGGAAAATTACACTTTGGAACTTTCACGTTCATCCAAAGTTTTGAAAGTTTCAGATGTTCCTTGAAAATAACATTTCGAAAGTTTGGTATTTTTCAAAAGTTTCAAAATTGGTAAATATTTCTGGATAATTATATTTCGAAAGTTTCAAATTTAACAAAAGTTTTGAAGATATAAGAAAAATCGCTTTGTTATTATTTCGAAAGTTTGTAATTTTCGATTATTAAGAAATATTTTGTAATTTTCGAAAGTGGGGTTGAGAAAATAGAATGGTGAATTTTTTTCATAGTTTTATACAAAATAAAAAAGGGCAAAATAGTCTTTAACAAAAAAATGTGGGGTGAGAGGTAAAAGTGGGGGGTGCACGGAACAATTCTAAATGTTTACTGTCTTCGTTACATAATAATAATCGATTATTTATTCAACGGATTAAAATATTTTTAAAAATAAATAAAAGAATAATATTTTTATTAAATTATTTTTGTAACTAATTGATAAATTAACACCATTATCATTATCATAAATATAAAGTAAAAGATATTAAATTGAATGTGATGTATGTAATATGAATTAAAGGGTAAAATTAAAAAAATATAATTAATATCACCTTAAAAATTAAAAGTGTAAATTATTTGAGAAATTTTTTGTTACAAATAGGTCCATGATTATGAGACTGAGGGGTGATATAATTTACATTAATAAAAAAATTTAGTATAAATCAAAATTGACTACTCAAAATAAGAATAATGTTAACAACACAATTTATAACTCATGCACATTTCAACACATTATTTTTTATTTATTTTGAATTCATGTGTTAGATCAAATTTATAAAAGACCAAGATCAAATTTATAAGAGACCAACATTATTTGGTGGGACTGAAATAAATTTTAATTAATAAAAAGAAATGTTAAGTGTGTAATGAGACCTGTGTTAGTAGAACTCCTCAAACTAATTAAAATTTAACCCTTTTTTAATTGCAGATAAATTTTAAAATAGATAGAAAAGTAATTTAGACAATGATATTTTTTACGGATGATTTACACAGAATAAAAAAAAAAAAATTATAAAAATAAGATATTTAATCAATTAAATTCTAATTAAGAGAAAGTGAAGTGGTAAGAGATTATAAATTTGATTCTCTCTGTCAACAAAATATTAACCATTAATAATAATTAACCCGTTGAAAAAAAAATTCCAATCAATCATAAATGAAAAGAGTTGGTGTTTATAATTTGTAAGTTCTCTCATATTTATTCCTCTATTTTGTTGACAAACTTCCTTCGATGAAAGTAAATTCATAGTAAATTCATGTTAGATTTTTTCTTTGATACTTTAGATTTTTGTTGGTTACCAATAACTTGAAGGTACAATTAATTTAAAATTTAAATTTAAATGATAAAATATATAAAAACGACATGACATGATGTTTGAGACAACACTCGACAAAATCTATATAACTCAACAAAATCTATATATTATTATTCACCAAAAAGGCATCACAAATCGTGTGTTGCAATGCTGATCACCATATACTGTGTTTACACAAACGTATACAAGTCCAACCAATAAATGAGTGCCTATGTCAATGCCATGGCCTATGCACCCCACTATAGGCATTCTACTGTTCTATAGCCATTTTTTTCCTTAGTGCTTGCTTCATGCTTCCATTTGTTATTTTCTAGAAAATTTAAACTCCGATACATTGAATTTATAAGCCTAACCTCCTGTCACTGAACTAATATCTAAAATTTCACTATTACAACAACATTTGTAGGAAAATATATATTCCTTTCATGTTAAATATAAGTAAAATTGAGTTAATTTTTATTGATATATTTAATATAAATTATAGATTATATATATCATCGTACAAATTTTTACTTATATTTACAATTAGAAAGAGTAACTTTGAAAAATATTTATTTTAGTCCAGCTAAAGAATCGTATACTTAAAAAGAGAAATGCTATTTAGTACACATGAAAATTTAACATCAAATGCTTAATGACGTTTATCATATTGAATTTGATTAATTGATACTTTATCCAATTATTATTATAAGTAAAAAAATGACTTCAAATATCAATTGATTTAATGTTAGTATTCATTATATAACTTATTTTAATAAAAAATATTTAAAGTCGGTAATTGATTGTTTGACATTCAAATGAA
This sequence comes from Cicer chorassanicum, assembly GCA_037974735.1. Taxonomy (NCBI): domain Eukaryota; kingdom Viridiplantae; phylum Streptophyta; class Magnoliopsida; order Fabales; family Fabaceae; genus Cicer; species Cicer chorassanicum. The sequence goes on from JBBPBP010009779.1 coordinate 7,151,700, forward strand.
CAATTTAATAAATCTAAATTATAGTTTACATGAAACCTATATTTCTTAATAATCATAAAATATTTATTTTTGCTTATAACAGTGACCGAAAAGAGTATATCAAATTTGAATAACTTATTAATCTATTGAGCTTTTTTAATCACATTTTGAAGAGTGGTTAAATAAAATTGAATAATTCGTCAACCTTATCAACTTAGTTTGACTAATTAAAAGATTATTTGATCAACGATGTACAAAATCGTAATTAATGAAACTTAGTACACTAATGATTATCATCTTAATATACATCCATTAACTAAACTTAACAAGCAATCAACCACCATTTCGAACTATGCCATAGATTTCAAAACATTTAAGTGTACAAATATCATTTATCATTTATGTACTTAAATAAGTTCTTTTATTTTTTCTTTCTTATTGATAGTGATAATTGACGACACCAAAGATTAGATACTATAATGAGTATGTAGTTTGAAATATCTTTTTTTGATGAAATATTGTTTGAATATAATCCTCACATATTTGTATCTATACCCACCACGTGCTAACAAAAGAGTATATGTGGTTGTAGTTAAAAGTTTTAAAGGCTAATAAATCTTCCTTGCCTAACCAAGCTCTAGTTATTTATAAGTCATCTTATAGTTTTCTCTATCATCATATCATATCATAGCTTATGGAGGTGATCAATCTTATAGTTTTGCCAACAATTTTGGCACTCCTTGTGTTATGTTTTCATTTCATCACAAGAATTGTGAAACTAAAAAAGTTGAATCTTCCTCTAGGAAGCTTAGGATGGCCAATTATTGGAGAAACCTTTGAGTTTGTAAAAGCAAGTGTTGAGGGAAAGCAAATACGGTTCATAGAAGAGAGAATGAAGAAATATGACAAAAAGGTGTTCAAGACATCAATGTTTGGTGAGCATATTGCTGTGTTTTGTGGGCCAGTTGGGAACAAGTTTTTGTTTAGTAATGAGAACAAGAATGTTCAAGTATGGTGGCCTAGCTCAGTGAAGAAGCTTTTAAGGTTGTCTATTGTTAATAAAGTTGGTGATGAAGCAAAAGTGACTAGAAAGTTGTTTATGAGCTTTCTTAATCCGGAAACACTCAGAAATTACTTGCCTAAAATGGATAGAATTGCTCAACACCATATAAACACACATTGGAAAGGTAAGATTAAGATGTGTAAGAAATCATCTAATATTTGTTAGGTATAAAAATAAAAATGTTTCCTTCATTTCATGATAGTTTTTTAATTAATACTTTGTTGATTAAATATATGAAAATGGTCAATTTTATGTTTGGGGAATTATTACACACACCATCAACAATTTATATTAAAGATATCTTCTTTGTCCAACACATGTAAAAGATGTAAGTAATCGACGTCAACACATGTAGTTACATTCAATTAGTATATAAACATAAAATTATTAGCGGATAGATACAAAAATCATGAAGTATTAGCATATTTCTTTCTCATTATAAGTTATTTGAGGTTATACACACTTTTTTAGAAAATAAGAATTCATTTATTTTGTGAAAGTGTTTTCTACTTTTTTCTTTCTGAATTGTGTGTTTATTTTACATTAACGAAGAAGACTCTCGAAGTAATGGTCATAGAGATAAGATAAAATGTTAGTTAATGAAGTTGTATTTCAAGAAATAATAAAAATGGTTTTTGATCATTTTTCATTATTTTTAGAAATGTAGTCAATCGTTCACTGCAAAAAAAATTCACCTTATTTATTTATCGGTAAAATTAACACAAATTTGAAGTAATTGAGAAATGATGTAATGATATTTGAAAGTGACTAATAGTTTAAAACAAAGAAATATTCCAAACAAACATGACACTTATAATGAGATTGAGAGAGTAAAAATTATTGCTTTTCACATTTATCATCAATATAAAGAAACCACTTTTTCCAATTTTAAATACATACAAAAAATTGTTCAAAGAAATGTGATATATTTAAGATAAATTTTTGTTGTATATATCATATGTTTTACATGTATTTTCATAATGAAATAGTGTTGACTGACTCAAATATTTTGTTTTAATTGTTAAGGTTAGTTATACTTATTCATTAGACATGGAAAAAAAAAGAAAGATAAATCATTTAATACTTTCGTTACTTTACAATTTTGAAGGGAATGAGCAAGCGGTTGTCTATCCAATAATACAACTATACACATTTGAATTGGCTTGCTCTTTATTTTTAAGCATGGAAGATCCTATCCAAGTATCAAATCTTTCACCACATTTTGATGAATTTCTAAAAGGGGTCATTGGTTTCTCCATCAACTTTCCTGGAACAAGGTTTCATAAGTCAATGAAAGCTGCTAATACAATAAGGGAAGAAATTAAAATGATTATGAAGAAAAGGAAAGTTGATTTGGAAGAAAAGAAGGCATCACCTACTCAAGACCTTTTATCACATTTGCTTGTTACTTCTGATACAAATGGAAAGTTTTTGAATGAAGTTGAGATTATTGATAACATACTATTGCTTCTTTTTGCTGGACATGACACCTCTAGATCAGTGTTATCATCTGTTATGAAGTATCTTGGACAATTGCCTGAAGTTTATGAACAAGTGTTGAAAGGTTTGAAATAATATCTTTGAACATTAATTTGATGAAGTTGCACTAATAGGTCACATATATATGAGTCATAAATTATAGCTCTTGCAATAGTCTTTGAATATATCAAAATTACAAAAATATATATAGATTTATTTTTTGTTAGGGTGATTGATCCTTATACATTTATTTCGTGATACAATTTATATCACAAAATTATGAATAGAAGTTATATTCAAATATGTTTTTATAATTTTTCAGGACTAGAGTGACACCAACTTACATCTTTTAAGACAAAAAAATTATTGTTTACTTGATAACTTTGTCTATAAAAGACCCATGGTGAAAATTTGATAGCACCTAGTTTCACTTTTCCTTATATACTCTTACCATAAACATGATCAAGATAAATGTTGGAATTGTTTTTGTTTTTATTTTTGATGACAGAACAACTTGAAATTAGCCAAGGGAAAGAGGCAGGGGAGTTATTGCAATGGGGAGATATTCAGAAAATGAAATTCTCTTGGAATGTTGCATCTGAAGTTTTGAGGCTGTCGCCGCCCGTCAGCGGTGCTTACAGAAAAGCTATCAAAGATTTCACCTATGCTGATTATAACATCCCTAATGAATGGAAGGTATTTTCATGTTTCATGTTTCTTGTTAAAGTTTTGTTAAACACTCATCAAGATTCAAGGCAATGCTTCTATATGAGTATGAGAACCTAATATATATGATGTTGATTATGTAATGATATGATATATTCTAAAAATGTATTGATGGTGTTTTTGACAGTTGCATTGGAACAGTCATACAACACACATGGATCCAACATTGTTCTCAAATCCTGAAAAATTTGATGCTTCAAGGTTTGAAGGAGAAGGGCCAACACCTTATTCATATGTTCCATTTGGAGGAGGACCTAGAATGTGTTTGGGACAAGAGTTAGCTCGGTTAGAGATACTTGTGTTTATGCATAATATTGTAAAACGTTTTAAGTGGGATTTAGTTATTCCTCATGAGAAGTTCAAGTATGATCCTATGCTAGAACCTGAAAATGGACTTCCAATTCGAATTCAACCTCACCAATACACATAATACATTGATAAGAAGCTTTATTTATGAAGTTTTTATCTTATATATTAAATAAACTGTTATGTTTGAATGTAATTTCATTTTGTATATCTGTTTCAAGATAATAACTTGAATTATTTTGATATCTTACTTATGCAGTTTACATAATTCATATATAGGATTTCCAATGAGGTTTTGATGTTTAAGATGTTGCAATTCTTTTTTTTTTTTACTTAGCTTTCTAACAAATGGAATAATCAGAAACTGATTTTGTGGGCAGATATAAATAGCACAGTGAACAAAACTACAAAACAATTTATAATTTTTTACATTCACTTGATTGAAAAGATGGCTTCCTTACCCAATAAGCCCCAATTTACAACACATATTATATAGTTCTGCCACTACGAGAATTTTAACGATAAGTCTAACATGAATACAACATTTAGATACAAATTTTTGAATACACATAAATAAAAAAAATTGAAAGATAAATAATTTAGTCAATATCATTCAATTATTTTTTCTTTCATTTACTATTTATTTATCTACGCGTGCTAAAAAAATATGTGTCTTAATGTTGTGCTATGTCTGATATATAATTGAAATCTACTTATTTTATTTAACAGCCAGTCATATTATCTGTATGTTTTGCTTCTACAAATCTAACATTTTAATTTTGATCACCTTAATTTAACATACAAGATAGCTGCATTGAAGATAACGAGAATCAAAAGAATAAATCCTGTGATAAAAATTGAATAACTCAGTTGGGCAATTGTATACTTATTTTTATTTGGAACCAACATATAATCTCAACAAGTAGAACCGGTTTGCAAAGATCCTAAATTTCCAATGAAGAAAAAATAGAAAGGAAAAAATAGTAGCACCAATAGGAAGGAAATGAAATCTGATTCTGATATACTAGTATTTGCAAGTGGGATCAACAATCTGCCATGTAAACATTGGGCAGTTTTTAAGCAAGAAAGGAATTAGAAAGGGCAATGTTGAGTCCAAGCTGTTGCAAACAAGTCCCACCTTGTAGAGTTAGAGAAGCATCGCTCCAGATGTCAGATATAAAAAGCGCAGCAAGCCTATTGACAACTCATACCTTTCTCGGCCTTTTGGCTAAGATCAAGTGTAGTATCTGTTCTTATCAGTTTAATATCTGATATGTGGTCCAATGGATCACATGATATTAAATTTATTTTTTGAGGGGAAGAGACCACTACAATAGCTTGCTATTGGGTCTCTTTGAGTGTTGCCATTGTGTTGCACTATTGCATTGGCAGGCGCACCCCACCAATAAAGTTTAATGTGTTAACTTCTATCTTAAATTGATTTTGTGAAAGAAGATTTATGTTATGATAAATCAAAGATTATGTCAAAATGTTGTTTTTTAATGTTTGATAGTCTGTTTTTGTTTGGACAGTCTTAGCTCATTCAGACAGTCCTATAATTTATGAAAAGCTAAACTCAACTTCTTATAATTTATGAAAAACTAGACTCAACTTCTTTTTTTCTCATTAAAAAAAATTGTAGTTGTTTATTACCCTTCTAAGTTGCATTTGCGAATTTTGTCGCGGAATTAGAAAACTATTGAACAATCCACAAGCAAAATGAGTCTACAATCTTCAGGGAATTGTAGCCACAAGCTGCTGCATAATGTCCCACATCGCGTATATAAACTTTAACCAAGCATCGGAAACAACCACAGCTTCAAATAAAAGATCACAAGGGTCAAATTCTGAAAATTATTTATCAAACTTCTCAAATTTGTATTGGGTCTGAGGGAACCAAAGAAACAAATGCTCTACAAAAGTAGAGGGCTGAAAAACCTATTAATATTATTAGGTGAATATTTATCGCCTTTAATTGTCTTCCCACCCACAAATACACTACTAGCATTTACAATTGTTAAAAATTATTCTTCATGGTCGCTATCATCAATCCAAACAAATTCAACTCAAAATTTTTTAAATTAAAACCAATAAACTTTTCTATTTCATCAAACTCATAAATAGGAAATCCATAAAGAAATAAAATCTCTCACTCTCTCTTGTTATTTCGTGATTAATTTGATGAGATAAAGTTAGAGTTGGGGAGCTTCATGTGGGAAATATTGATGCATAATAAAAACCATAGCAACAATAGTGCTGAAACCATGATTTGTAGGCACTCCTATTTTCATTGCACCTATTTTAGATTTTATTTTATTTGTTTACAAAACCAATCGAACATGAAAGGCTTCCACTTCAATCTTCTTCAATGTTTGCATAATCAGTTGGTTTGATTTCGATTTCATCATAATTAAAAGTAATTTTATAAATAATTAAAAGAAATGTCCTATTATAATTGTTGCTGAAAATGGACGGTTTTATTGATTATAATAAGTTTCTTATATCAAACTAATACATGTAAGTATAATAACAAGATCCCACCGAAGTGACAAAAAATGAGACCTGTAGTTAACAACAAAAATATACATTGATAAATCAAATGTGATGGAATCAAATTTGCTCAACCAATTCCTTTGTATCCACACAAAAGAGTTATTTCTTATCAAATATTCCAAAAATAGATTTGATGGCATTGATAGCACTCTCATTGATAAACGATTCATCGAATCTTTTCAATAACGGATCGAATTCCGCCGATGCCCTTGCGTTAGCAAGGTCAGGATCAGTTCTGATTCTCTGTTAATAAAAAATAAAAAACAAAAGTGTTAGGCCACTAATTAGCATATATGAGATAATGTAAATTTGAAGAGCAATAGTTAGATCACCTTGAAGTCTTCGAAACCAGAAAGCAAAGCTTCTTCAAGTGAAGAAAGTGCAGCTTGAATCTGTTTGAGAGGCTTAACACTTTATTAGTATAATATTGATTATAAACATTTATTTGTGTCATATTCTAGACAATGTGGGACATTGTGGATTCAATATGATAAAAAAAACCAATGTTCAAGTAGTGAAAAAAGTAGCACGTATAATTTGTAAATTGAACAAAGCTATACCTGGTTTAGCTTAGAGTAACAACAAGCAACATTGTAACTTGCAACTGCTGCTTCGTCAGGTTCTGGCTTTGATCCCAAAACAGACTCAAACTTCTCTAATGCTTCCTCATATTTAGCACTCCTTTAGCATATGTATATATGTTGCAAAACAAATTTCATAAAATGAACAATAACAACATATGTGGAGTAACAGTTCTAGACAAGAAGTCTCCGAGTCTTACTTGTATAGACGTAAGCCTTCTCTCAAATCCTTTTCTCGGAGCTCTTTCATTTCTTTTTTCCTTAAGTAGTTTTGCATCTGAAATTTTTGCAAGTTTGAGAATGACAATGGTTGTATCCCACATGGAAATAGAGTAGTGACATCTTACTATAGAAGATAAAACATCTTATATAAAAGGCTTTAAAGATTATTACAATTTTGCAGTTTTAACATCATGAAACTTACTTGAATTTCCCTCACTCTGCTACTAACTACACCAGAGTTTCTCTCAGCTCTGATGATCTCCTTTTCGGTTAACTCGCCACCCGTTTCTATCTTTCCTGTAAAAAAATGGAAACAACAGTTCGGCGAACTGTGAGCTACGCTCGCAAGTGACTAGACCAGTATTTGAAGGAAACATTGGTAGAATGCATACACGATAAACTAACCATATCTTTTCTGCATTCTCATGAGTAACGGGCCAATTCGTTGGCGAATTGTGTACATTGTCCTTCCGTATTCCGCAGCTGGCCAAATTTCGGTCCCAAAAACAGCACTACAGACGATGTTAAACATTTTGATTCAGTCATATCTCAACCACTCAAACATTATGGATCAAACATACAGTACATTCTTTTACTTTTCAAAAAAGAAATTTGAAGTTCATATAAGCAAAATGACACCTCATTTAATGTACACAGAACAACTTCTAGACCATTCAAAGACCTACATTGCTATTACTAAATCTTATAAAGCATTAAATTCAAAATCAAAGGATGTGTTCATCAGCAGATTTTTCATGTAACATCAAATTCCACAACCATATAAGCCAACCTTGATTAAATTAGGCCTCCAATTACCTGTTTTTAGCATGACATGATATCACTAATCTCAAAGTACTAAAGTCTTATTCAAACAGGTGATTCATCACTATAATTTTAATGCAATATCAAAATCCACAATCATAAGCTCAACCTTGACTTTAGGCCCTCTTTGGATAACCCCTTATTTAAACACTTAAAATAGCAAACGGGTATCATATAAGTACTTATGTATAAGCTATTTCAGTGACAAAGATAAATTAAAGTCAAACTATTTTTATACATGTTATAAGCTGTTTTCATAATCTATCTTGCGGAGCTTACATAAATAAGTTGAAAAAAAGCTTATGGACATGTCATAAGTGCTTTCCAAACAGGGCCTAAGGCCTCCAAATAAATAAACATCTTGATTCTTGAACATGATATGCTAGTAGTACTGATCACAAAGCTATACCAAACCATTTTCTCTAAAAAAAAAAAAAGAAACTTTCATTATAAAAAAGAAAAATAAGATGAAGAGTGGAAACAAACCTAGTGGCAAGAACTTTATCCCCAACATTGAAAACTCCAGCCTTGTCAGCTGAACCTCCAGGTGCAATAGCATCAATGTAAGTTCCACCATCTCTTCCCTTAACAAATTTGATTCCATAAGGTTGATCAATCTCTACCTCATACTCTTCATATGGTTCCTCTTCTCCTTCACTCTCTTGTTTGGATGCATCAGTTGAAGCCTTAACCACAAAAAGGAAGGGCCTTGATAAAAGGGTGTTTGAGAAAGAGTGGTTTCTTGAAGAAAACAACTTGGTGGTGGGAAAAAAATAAGTTGGATTTTGCTTAGAGTTGATTTTTGGGAATGAAAGTGAAGAGTAAAGAGATGAGTGAGTAGACATAGATGATAATGACATGGTTATTATGCTAAACTAAGAAAAAGAACAAAACTTTGAGGTGTATGAATGAAAATTGTTGAATTGTGGAAAGAAGAAGAGAGAACAATGTTATGTTTCTATGTTTTTCCACAAAGACAAAGATGAGAGGTTCTAAGTGTAGATTTGCTGAAGTGGTTCTCAACAAGCACATCCATTTAATTCACTAGTATCATGCCACGTGTACACCTATTTTCATAAATGGTTTTTTTCTCTCGATATAAATGGTGTTAAGTAAGTAGAATATTCCATGAGTTCCTTTAATAGGAAATATAAGATAAATTAATTAAATAAATAGAAATTATTTTTAATATATTTTATTTGATTGAAATTTTTCTAATGGTACAAAAAATTACTAGTTAAATCAAAACAAAAGCATTGACGTTGGAAATTGTGTATTTTTTATATTTTAAAAATCATTAATTAACCCAGTAAAAAACAGTTATTGTTTGGTAAAAAAATATTTGATTATATTTACTATTGATTGAGGAAATATTGAGGAAATATGAATATTATTAAAAGGAAACAATTTGAAAGTTAAATAAAAGAAGAGAACACCTAATAATGTGCTGCCATTGCTTGTTTGTTTCTGTTTAAATTGACATTATTAGTTCATACATAAATCCCATTGCATATGACAACCATAATGTTGAAACACAAATGTAGAAAGAAAATGCCTAAATGTGAAGTAAAGGCAAAAGCTGATGTTTACTTAGAAGTAATTAATTTTGATGTTTAGTTTGAACATGTTGAGGTTCAGTGATTATTGTAAATGTTTTTTGAATAGGAAGCTGAGTGTATGTAGTCAAAGGTTCCAATGAATCAACAATATCTCTCATAAGTGGTCTTGCTTTAGGATTCTTGTTCAAGCAATGATATACAAGCATTGCAGCTTTGTGAACTCCTTTGAGTGGATAATCACCTTCTAACCTTGGATCAATAATGTTTAGCAATTTCTTCTTTTCTTTAAGCAATGGAAGAGCCCATTCTGTTAGGTTCTGCTCTCTAGCTGGTCTTAATTTGTCTAAAGATTTTCTTCCGGTCAAAAGTTCTAGAAGAACAACACCAAAACTATAAACATCACTTCTTGGAGTTAGATGACCTGTCATAATGTATTCAGGTGCAGCATATCCATATGTTCCCATTATTCTAGTTGAAACATGGGACTTGTCTCCAACAGGTCCATCTTTTGCAAGCCCAAAATCAGAAAGCTTTGCATTATAATCCTGTACTTTGTCAAACACACATAATTTAATAAATAAATAAATAACAAGATCATGGTATGAATTTTGATCTTACTCACCAGGTCTAATAAAATATTAGATGTCTTAAAATCACGATAGATCACAGGTTTATCTGCTTCATGAAGAAATGCAAGCCCCTTTGCAGCGCCATATGCAATCTTCATTCTTATAGACCATGGTAATGGAAGCAAAATTTCTGCAATATACAAATCCAAACTCATTTCACCAAAAACTAATTTCTTCTGAATTGGTCTGTCCAAAAAAGGTTAAAATTGACAAAAAAGAATGAATTTTGAGGGACTTTTGAGAATATACAGAGATGGGAGAAGAAATCTCCGTTTAATATGGCTCGCATCAATTCATAATTTTCTTGAGAAAGTACTTCAATCGTTCCTTTTTTTTCTAGAGATAGAAATCAAACTTAAAACCACTTTATCACTTTATTTTTTAACTCTTCAACTTTAGTATCAAGTCAACTTTATATTTTAGTTTGTTTTTATTTATAAGAGTCTATGATACTTTTTATATCCAAAACAATTTGATAGTATTAATAAACGGTAATAATTATGTATCTAAAAAATTGCATGAATAGTTTTATATTTAGAGACAATTTATTGTACCAAAATAACCTTATTAGTCCCTAAAAGAATCTTATAAGTAGGGAGGAATGGATTTGTTTTATTGAGATAGATACCTAAATATCTTAAAATAATTATTAGTGTTTTTCTTTGGAGTCTTTATACACAAATACTCTTTGATAGGTTAGCTATTTATTTGCTACTACTAATTTATTTTAAATGATCATAGTTGTTAGTCCTAGTTAAAAAGTAAATTTGAATTTATCACTTCAATTCATATGTTTTTTTTCTCAAACCATCAAATCACCTTACGACTCATATGTTACAACTAAAGCTGTCAAAATGAGTTAGCTCGAATAGATCAGCCCACCCAGCCTACTAAAACACAGGGTTTGGACCTGATAATTTTAGCCCGAATTTTTTGGACTTTTTAGCATAGTCCAAATAAACCTGTTACCCATTCGGGTTAGCCTGTATGAGTACCGGGTAGCCCGCATAATCAATTTAAAAAAAATAAAAATAGTAAAATTAGTCCATATAAAAAAGGTCCAAAAGATATTCAACTCACTTAGCTGGTTATATATATATATATATATATATATATATATATATAATCTTTTGTGATCAAATATTATTTTTAGTTGGTTATATATTTTTAACAATCAATTTCTTTAATTTCTAAGTGGACAATCATCCAACACATTGGAAAATGTGAACATTGCTCAAGGAGTCTAAAAACACTTATTTAGAATCACATTAGAACTATTTAGTACTATATTTGAATTTGGTTTGAGTTTGGATTATATTAGACAAATCTAAATTCATTTGTATTATGCTAGATATTATCTCTAAATTTAGGACAATTTGGACATATTTTAATTTGTGTGTTGTTTTAAAAATTTTGAATTAAGTTTGTGTTAATTGGAAAATTCAAACTTAGTTTGTATATAAAGAGTAAATCATAATTTTTTTTTTAAATAAGCATTCAAATTGATTCATACTTAATGCATGGGTAGTATACCATAATTTTTTTAAAATGGGCATACAAAAAATTTAAATAAAAAGAATCGCAAAGAAATTAAAAATATAATGAGTTAAAAAAATATTATAAAAAATATGCGGGTTACTCGTCCGCAATCCGTCTAAGGCCGAGCTCGGATAGTATTTTATCGGCTCATATTAAAAATATGATTTTTTGGTCTGGTTCGAAGAAACCCGCAACTCGTAAGAGCCAGCTCTATATGGATTGTGTAGCCCGTTTTGATAACTCTAGTTATAACTATATTTATTTTTAAATATATTGTATTCTTGAAATTTTTTCTTCTTCCTTTTTAGAAGATAATTTTCAATTTTTAAATAAAATAATATCAATTGCCGAAAAATTTAAATCTTACTTAATTTCGTCGATTTAGTTAATGAATTTTTCTATATTTAGAAAAGGAGGTAGTATAACATAAGGGCTACAAAGAATTTACAATCACATATAAATCACTATATGAAAATGGGTTGACTTCTTTTGGGACATTTTTTAAAGCCAATGATCAAATCGTAAAGGAATGTGGATTTGGTCAACTATATTTTGAGTTTCGATCCTATTAAAGAAAATGTTATCAAGTTAACTATAGATCCCTTGTAGCTTGGGTGCAACTTGCAAGACCCTTGAATCTGAATTTCAATATTCATCCTATTTAAATCCATGGACTATACAATTCACTATATTATAGATTGGCTATTTAGGAGATCCAAATTCCTCATCTTTTATATTATTGAAGACCGTAGCATAACTAAACTACACTTTTTTTATTCTTAATGTTTGAAGATACTAATGTCCTTATAAATTCCATCTAAAGCATATGTTTTATGAAGTGACTCACATCTACAACGGTGTATGTTACCTATTTAACATAAAGCTAAATAGACATTTTATTATGGAGAAATTGTTGTGTTTATAGAAAAAATTAGTAATGCAAGTATCTTTTTTCTTCACTTTTTGTAAGTCTTATACAATATATTTTATTAAAATAAAAAAATATTGAAATGTACTAATATAAAGTAGACTAAATACCACTCGTGGTCCTTTAACTTAATTTCAGTTAACGATTTAGTCATTTATCTTTTTTTTTTCGATTTGGTCCTTTATGTTTTTAAATAATTTAAGCGTTACCCTTTAAATGGGGTTTTGTTAAGAAAAAGTTAAAAAATATCTCATCTAGATCATTGTATATGTTCATCAAACCTCTAAGAACGATTGTCACTGATCTGAAGTCATGTCTATGGAGTATAAATACCCATAACTTCAGTTTTAACGAATCAATCCTACTGCCAAACTTAGAACAAACTTTGAATATTTTTCTGAAATATTTCCAAAACATAAATGATAACTTTTTTTTTAACACGGAAGAGGGATTTTTTAAACTTTTTCTCAACGAAATCTCACTTAAAGGGTAACGCTGAAATTATTTAAAAACATAAAGGATCAAATCGGAAAAAATAAATAAATAAATAAAAGACTAAATCGTTAACTGAAATTAAGTTAAAGAACCACGGGTGGTATTTAGTCTATAAAATAATTAATAAGATTTATTTAATAATATTATTCAGGTGTTAAATCGAAGAAGAGATTAAATATTTTTAAAGATTTGCTCTATAGTTATTAGTGATGTTTCCACGTAAGAATTTGCTCTATTGTAGGTGCTAAGAATATGCTCTAACAGCACAAGTTGATAATTTGAATCCCCATTTTTAGAACTTAGAAGTAATTAATCATTATTGATTGTAGGACCCACTTGTTATTCTTACCCATATGGTAGGAGTATATTTTAAACTAAGAGAGGATTCAAGTCGGCATAAAGCTTCAACTACTTTGATTTTCTAATTTGGTATTATTTCTTCTTTGTTTTTACTATGTTTGATATTATTTCATAAACAAACAAAAATGCACCGAAATCATTTCATAGTCAATGTAGGCGGAGACAAAAGCAACATTATATTACATTTTCCGAGACATCGTTTAAATTCCCTAATCCATGATTATAGTATCATATATGCATGGCCAACCTAATAACATAAGTAATTAATTATGTCCTAAGCTTTAATATCAATATCAATATACACAATTTGAATATATCAAGAAAAAATGGGATAGTAATACTTACTTGAGAACAAATTGTTTTCCACACTTCCCCGTGCCATATACTCATATATTAGCACCCTATGTTCGTTTTCGCAGCAGTATCCAATTAATTTTACCAAATTTGCATGTGAAAGCTGCCCCAAAAATATTACTTCTGCCTACAAATCAAACAAATTCATAATATATCTAAAAATGTTTTTTCTTGCATCACTTCATCATGATTTTGTAGTTACCTACAATTTCAAACATAACAAATATCATTCAAATCATAGTTTTGAATAAATATACACAACCGCATTTCGGGCTGCAAACAAATTAAACCACAATATTACTACAATTTAAGTAGAATTTTTTTATAGGTAAATTTTAGTAAATTAATTGATGGTTAAGTTAATTTTTAGGATTTGAAATCTACTTCAATCTTTAAAAAAAATTAGTGTCTTTTAATTAGTTTAAAAACTAAATTATTAGCGCGAGACATTACAACTACATTTGACTGTGATTTTCTGCAATATCAAAGATCACATGCAATATCAAAGATCACGGCATGGTTATGTGCTCTCTGTATTAAACAAAATTGTAATGTATATAAAAATTTATATATATATACCAGCCATTCTCTATGACCTTGATGGCTATTGTCACCATCATGAACCTTAACAGCAACAGGAAGAGAAGGAAGGCCTTCCCTTAACTCTTCAGAAATAAAGCCTTTATAAACACTTCCAAATCCACCTCCTCCTAACACACGATCTGGTCTAAAATTTCCAGTTATTATCTTTAGCTCATTATATGTAAATGCAATCAATGGATTTGCAGCTGAATCACGCCTAAGATCTTCAACTTCTTTTGGATTTGATGGTAACTTGCTATCATCATGCCTTTCTTTCATTGCCTGCTTTTGTTCTTTTGCTCAATTCAAATCACAAGTGAGAACAAATCTTATAATATACACATTTAATATTAATTACACTCAAACTAAATTATAGATACACAAGTGGGATAATGGGAACATAAAATGTGAAGTACCCCAATTATATTTTTTAAATCCACCACTAGTTCTTTATAGAAAAAATATTTTACTTAATAATATAAAAACTTAGAGTTAAGAGGTTTCCACGTAATAACAAGTCTATGCAAACCGCTTTTGAAACAGACATAAAGAAAAAGGTTATTAGTTCATGCTAGCTAACACCTTCTATGTTGAACCAACTTTAGAAACTTTGCAGGATATTTGAGTTTTCTTGTTTACCAAAATAATTTCTATTTTTATTTTCTTTTTTGAAAAATTAATTATTTGGATAAAATTAGAAGGACAAAAATTAATGAAGGTGGTGTATATGTATATTTGAAAATTAAAATCATCAATGAGTTTGCCTCTAAGGACAAATTATGATGCTTTAATGTAAGATTTCAAATTATTTAATTACTATAACACCATTAAAAAAAGGGTTAATGAGAAAGTAAGAAAGGAAACACAAGGGCTCCAGAATATGAAAGTCTTAACATTAATAATATCCACATATTTAGCATATTGAAGAAAAAAAAGAGGAAAAAATCAAAATGAAAACAAAGAAGATCTAATCAAATTGGCTCTAAGAAAAACACCAAAAAAAATTAACCATTTCCAAAAACTGATAAACAAATAATTATTACCCAAAATCATATGAAGAAAGTTATTCAAAATAGAGAGAAAGGACTTTTTTATTTATTTAATTTTGTGAAACCAACCTGATTTTGCATTGGCTGAGACTCTATAATCTGATGATTCCAACCTATAGCAACAATTTCCCATTATGCCAAAAATCCAAATACAGCTTTGAAGTTTGCACTAGCTAGCTAGCTCTTTAATTTACAAACACCCCATCACAAAAAAAAAAAGTAGAAATTTATTTTTCTCTCTAGTGTTTATTTATTTCTCACCCTCAATTAAAACACATGGTTTAGATTATAGACCAAGAAATTGAAATTAATTATAAAAAAAAACGTGGCATACAAAATTAGAGTGTGAATGGGGACATTTTGGAAAAGGATAGAAAGAAAGAGTGAGAGATAATTTAGTGATGGCAATGATGGGGTTTGAGTATTGATGAGTTGTGTTGGCTTGGCTATGGGAGAAGATGGATGGACCCACAAAGAGAGTGAGGTGTTTTAATTTGTAGTGATTCAAAATGTGGCTTAGTGCACTTTCATCTTAGTGCGCATAGAAGGTGCATCTTCTATTACATAATGGATACCACCATCATTCTCTATATATCTCTTCTCTTTGTCTTTCTTCTCACTTTCTTTTTTGTTGTTGAGAAAATTAACTTGCAACAACCTTACCTAATCGGGTTATATTATACCGAAATTATATATTCTCTTTATATATAAGTATTTTAGTGAAAAAAATTGAATTAAGAGACAAACATGCAAAGTCAATAATTAATAACCCACAATCAAGAAATTATTTATAATAAAATTCATATAATCTATTAACATAAAAATATTAAATTTAAATTCAAGTCATAATTAATACGAATGAAAATTTCAACTATACGAACTTGATTTTTTTTTATAGTTAGATTTTCACACATTCACGCAGTCAGATATCGATAATTATTTAATCTAAATCGAACGGTTAAAATTTAAGAATAATATTTTTGAACTATATAATCAATGATCGGATGATCACTAATATTTTTTACAGTGTGAATGCATCAAAATATTTATAGCAAGGAGTTGAGTTTACAGTCAGTTGACTTTTTCAATTTTTTCGCTAACTTTTGTGTTTTTTTTAAGAAAAAAAATGTATTGGTACTTTTTGTCCTAGACCAATAAAAATGGCCATAACCAATAAAGTGAGTTATTTGGCTATTTAGAAGATTATCGTAGAATTTAGCAACTAGCTAAAAAGCACTTCGAGTAATGACTTTTTTTAATGAAAAAAGTCTATTATTGATGTGTTTAAATTATTTATTCCTTAACTTTTTTTTATATCATAGTGCACCCCTTAATAGATTTAGTCTAGTGGTTTATCTATATGCCGTGATGAATAGATTAATCTAAGATGATAATGTGTAATGGAAGGAGAGTGCCGATAGATGGATTTTGCTTCTAAAACCATAGTAATGGAAAAAACTATTATTAATTAAAGTAATATAAATTATTATTTTATAACTATTTTCAAATAGATTTAAATCTTAACCCTTAAAATTATAATATCAAACTATTAATAATAACACAGAATTAACACCTCACGAATGAAATTCAACTTCAACAAAAGAGGTGAAAGAGATGCAACATAAGAACTTCTTAAAATAAGAAATGGTGTCCCAAAAAGCAAATAGAATAAATTAAACTTAAATTTGTACAAAAGTAGCTAAGCCAAAGTTTAGGCGTGCGGTTCTTGCTAGGTAATTAATTTTCTAAATTTTCTTTAATCTTTATGTTTCTTCAATAAAATATTTATGTCTACTTTTTGTCCTTAACCAATAAGATGGCTCTAATCAATAAAGTGAGTTTATTTGGTGCGCAGATCTTAGTATAATTTAGCAACAAGAACAAAACAAGGTCTTAAAAGAGAGTCGTCACCTTTGTTTTTATTTAAAAAATATATACATTAATTTTATATTAATATTTAGTATATATTATTAATCTTATCATCTTATTTTTATGATTATAATTTATATCATTTAATAATTATATAATTATTTTTTATGTTATCTATTATGTAAAACTGTTTACACCAATAATTTTACATTGTCGGTGAATGATTATTAAACATTTTTTTTACTCAAATCGTCAGCATTGTTGAATGTATATTAAAAAATAAGGTATAATTACATATGATTTTTTACTTTTTATTTCTTCGTGTTTAAGTCCGTTATATTTTGAATTATATTCAAGTTAATATTGTTTTTCATTTTTATAATAAAAAATATTAACGTGAAATGTCACATATAATTATCGTTAATAATTTAATTTTTTAAAATATATTTTTATTAGAAATAAAAAAACTCATAAAAAGATACGAAGAACTTCATCCTTATGTTCGTCATCTTTTTCTTAAAAAAAAAAAATCTACTCAAATACACCTTTAAATAACATCAATTTCAGTGTTATTTTCACCTTTATCTTTTTCTACACTCAAAATTCAAAATCCTCGAATATTCAATGAACTTTAAGTTTCCCAAACTCGGGAAATTCAAATACTTAATCACTATTTGTAACATTATGCAACAATCGTTAATAAGTTCTTTTGTATTCGAAAGTTTCTCTTTATTTTTTTCCTCCAGATTATTTCATATTTGTACATTTCGGTACATGTCATAAAAGATGTTTAAAAATCCTCAAAACCCCATAGGAGTAAAAAGGAAGGAAAATTAGTGGAGCTTACCTATGAATTACTTCCTGAAATCACTATTATAAACAAAAGAATTATTTTTACGGTTATTAAAAAATCCAGTCATTTAAAATTAATTTTTTAGATTTCATATAAAAACATAAATCAAATTAATTAAAATATCTATTTTTAATATCAAATATTCAACTATCTGCATTTGATATTTTTAAATTAAATTAAAAATATATTATAAAAATAGCATTAAATGGTTAAAAAGTAGTTACATTTTGTTTATAACAATGATCAATATTTGATTTCTTTTAGTACAAAACTTGATGCCCTTTTCCTACTTATAATAGTGACAGAAGTAGGTATTCTAAAAAAAATGACAAATAAATTAATCTCAACTTAATCCCACTTAGGTCCCAAAGTTACCATTGAGTATTATGCATATGCTGTGTTTTAAGTCTAACAGAGCTTGCCATTGATTTTTTATTTATTTTTTGACAAAAGAGCTTACATTGATATTTTATGCATATGTAACCAATTTTTTATTTATATTTATGTATATATTTTATAAAACAGTATTCTTGAATATTAAAAAAAATCATGTTTGCATAGTAACAAATATAAGTAAAATTTGACTATTTCTATTATATTTAATATTAAAATTTCTAAAATTAATACCTTTTAATTTTCTTAACTAGGATTTTATTTTTCAATAGTTCATTTTATTCTAATGGAACAAGTTCCAATTATAGACAATTTAAAAAATACAATTAATTATTTTACAACTTTGAAAACATTAAATGAGTTCATTATATCAAAAATATAAACGAGTTGAACTACTTGTTTTAAAATACGTGAAATATGTTTTGTTTGCATATACATTAAACTGGCGGGAATATAATAAACATATTTAATAATGCTACAAACTTTTTAAATTTTTTAGTAAGAAAAACATTTTTAATTTTAGTGTTTCAATCAACAAATTTGTGTATTTAAAGAACAGAGTCGTTATCTTACTACACAAAAAAAGGAAGTTCTAGTATATCTTATTTTTGTGGCTGTGTGTTGTTCACAAAGTCGCTGATATTCAAATTCAAAATAAAATTAAAAAAATATTGTAACTTTTTAGATCGGTCAAAGATTAAGGAAATATTTTCAACTGTTTTTCAACATGGTGTGTTGTTCGCATTTACACGTGGTTTATCTACTTAAGTGTCATATTTTGTTGGTAAATGTTTGAATTATATCTTTAATGTCTTCATAAGACTCGTATGATATCTTTTAAATAATGTCTGCTTCATTCAAAATAACATATACGACATAATCTGACATTTTGCTCAACATTATCTTTTAAAATATATGTTCTTACTTCCAAGCCAGTTATTTAGTTATTTTAACTTCATAGAAATCAATTTAGTTATTAGATTCTTTATCAAAGCTGTTATTTTTTCTACAAGATAAAATTCGCACATATATCTGCCTTTACAATATTAATGATATTTTTTACAAGGCAATGGCGAGTTGCGACAAACTTGTAATAAAAAGAAAAAAAAAATTGCAAAATAACACAAAAAGTTAGGAATATAGTATCACCAAAGTGTCAAATCTAGAACTACTACCAAAAGAAAATGTAACTTATCGGGACAAGAATTATCTTCTCTATAATTTTGAGAAACTTTAATTAAATTTAAAAGAAGAAATCCCCACAAGCAATTGCACTATTAAGTCCTTCAATGACAAACATCAACACTAGTAGCTCAGCTTAAAGAACACCAATGATACCTAAATGCATAGCAAAACAACCGACAATGCCACCACTTTAATCACCTAAAACTTCCATCACCACAAGCATGCCCAAAAGTACCTTTAGTTGTGTCATATGTTATTTTTATTTTTGTTTTGTTTTAAAAGATACTGTAAATTTCACCATAATTAACTCACACAACTGCAAGGTTCGGGTTCAAATCTGAGACAAGATGTCCAATTTAACTATATGTTAATTTTAATTCAACCATAAGCGATAAAATCTACTTAATTTGAATGATATCAAAAGATTTACACGAGTATGACCAGCCACCCCAAAAGATTTGATAATCGATAATTTCTACGATATTAATGACATGAAAAATAATTAAGTATAATATATGAATTGATAAATTATTCAAACTTTTTCTTCATTCGAGATTTCATCATATTTTTTCTCTATTCTCCAACTTTTTTTCCAATTTTTCTATTGACATTGACAAAATCGGGTAATGATAAAGTCCTAGACATTTTAATTGCATACAAAAAATAGGAATATATATATACACACACGTGTGTGGTTTATGGACCAACCAAGTTGAACTATTCATAATTTGAGTTCAACTCGTATATTTAATAAGTTTAACGTTTAACTCAAATTCGATTCGTGAATCAAATTAAACAGAGTTATTTATCGAATCAATTTTTAAATCAATTAGTGATACATTGAAAAGAATTTAAAGTGAACTAATTATACTTTGTATTGATCAAAATTAGGCTCATATGCGTCATATATTGATTTGATTGAATTTCCTTGCACCAGTGTTAGACGACTTCTACTTTCACTCTCCAATATTCTCAAAAGCCTTCAAATACACACATAAATTGGCTACTGTATAGATATGGCAAATTTGGGTGTGTATTTTATACTTTTGGATTAACCAATTCATACACATATTGGAGGTTTTTGATAAACATTGGTAGGTGGGAGAAAAAGACACCTCGATGTTGTATTCCATAATGGCCACCAAACCTGGACTTTTAGGATTTTGTTTTAAAATCAAGAGAGAAAGAGAGATGAAAGTGTTCACCTTATTTAAAAGAGTATTTAAAGAGGACATAAGGAGAATATTCATCGTTAATATTTTCTTTTAATTAAGAATATTATATATAATAGGGGAATAATTTAAAATTTATTTAAAACCTCTAAAATATTCCCTCAAATGTATGTTTGTAGTTCCTTCATATTGAAAGATTATGGTCCAATGAAGAAAAACAATCCTCCACCTAAGTGGAGGTTGCCTAAACCTAGGTCTTAGAGTCTATTTTTATTTGAAAAAAAGGTTAAGTGAGAAGTTCCGTAATATTATTGTCTGTATACAATAACTACTAACTATCCATCGTTTAGATAGTTTAGACTTTTTATCTATGAAAATTTGATTTGAATGGAAAGATAAATACTCAAAATGCAAATTTACATACGCTAAATACCGTCTAATTTACTAAGATATGGTGTATTGCATACAAGCCAATTATATATGCATGTTCATATGTATATCTAACTAACGAGCTAGTGTAGCTTAATACATCGTTTTTTTATATATCAAAACATGTGCTTAACATGTCACGATCTCCTTCAATTCCCGCAATTTACTATAAATGAGTTACTATAAAGCGAAGTGGAAGTGGTTTTGCTCAATGACATAAAATATATTGTTTTTGTTATCATTAAATCGTGGTACCTCACCTTATAGTAATTCATAAAAAATTTAATCACATTGTTAAAATTATTTTAAATTAGTTTTTGTCTTAACCTTTTGACTCTAAGAAAACGGAACCTTTAATAATCTTGATTTTAGCAAAAAATTAAGTAAAATTTGATTAGTAATTATTTTTTCTGCTTATAAATTAAATACTATTCCAAGAATTTTATGGACAATTAAAAACTGTTATGGGCTTAATATCGGGCCAATAAATACCCACTACCTCAAATGGGCCATTACGAATGGGACTGCACATTCACTAAGCTAGCTTCGTACATCTTAGGTTGACCAAAAAAACTAAAGGCATTTCGTATACCTTATGAAGGAAGCAAAGCAAGTAAGAAGCACAACCAAATAACCACCGACCAGTTAGTTATGCACATAACAGCTCAATTGATTTTGTAACATCATTCTAATTGGATAAATATTATCGGTGTCTTTGATAACCATCATAATTAATACGATAATAATATTTTATTTTATCATGTATTTGGTAAACATCGTAATGATGTAATATAATATATATAACAAAATTATTATTATGATCAATTATATATTAATTTTTTAAAAATTCACTTATTATATTTTAAATATTATAGATTTATAAAAAAATATTAAAAGTTAAATAATTTTGTATTTTAAATTGTTTATTAACACTACTAAATTAATTAATTAAATTTTAAAAATAAAATCATCAGTAATCAAATAATTCTATTTCATTTGTTAGAATGTAGATAAATAATGATATATAGTATATGTAAATGACAAAAATATCCTTGTAAATAAATTATATTTATTTTAAAATTTTAATTAATTTTTTAAATTTTAAATACTAATTTATTAAATTATATTAAAAGATAAAACTACCCTTGT
>JBBPBP010009779.1:7178543-7189562 GCA_037974735.1 Cicer chorassanicum
ATATATAAATATATAAAAACATATATAATATATAAATAATTTCTAAACATAATTAAAATTATATAAAAGAAAATATAATAAAATATATACACATATCAATACAATAAAAAAAGGGGACAAACAGACACATGCACTTATAAAATTTTATACAATTATTTCAAAAAATTTGATTATTTAACTTGTAAGAAAGAATAAAATTATAAATATAACAGTTTAAAACAAAAGCAAATTAGAAGAAAAAATATTAAGAAAAAATCTGATATAATTTTATATATATAAAGTTATAGATATCTTTAAAAATAATTTATTTAATAATGGTATAATAAATAAAATAATTTAATAAAAGGTATTATGAAAGTCACACCAAAATTTAAAATTTAAAATAATTTAAATAAAAAATTGAAATAACTCAAATAAGACATGGTAAGATATTTTTTAATTCATAAACATCAAATGAATGAATAAACACATGATATGTGGTGGTGCACATGACAGAAGATGAGACGGCCGCTAGTCCAGCTGGACGAGGACATTCGTGTCATTTTCCCATTAGGGTTTCCATCTTTTACCCAAAAGAACGCATCTCCAAGATTCAGAACGGGGTGAACTAAACTCACACGACTCCTCGAGCTCACACAGACGACCGCCCAATAATAAATTAAAAATTAAATTTCCATTTAAAAATGAAACCAATAGTTAGCTACCACGTGTCTAGATCCACCAATTAGAAAGTTTCACTGAGATCACAACGTAACCCGCGGGTGAGACAAGGGTAATATGAAAAGAGAGCGTAGGTGGTGCTATTTGAATCACTGCTTTTGGAGAAACAAAACCCTCTCTCCCCAAAAACCCAAACCCTTGGCGGCTGCGAGACTCGTTTTCTCTTCTTATCCTTTTTCTCTTTCTCTCTCTCTATAACTCATTTTTAGGGTTTCTTAACTCTTCGATTTGGGCCTAAAACCCTATCTCTATTCAGATTCAGATTCGGTTTGGGGGTTTCTGTTTCTCGAAATTTTTAGAAGAAAGAACGAGATCTCGTTATTGATTTTGATATGGCAACCGTTGCAAATCCCGCCGATCGTATCCTTCTTCGCTGTTGAATTTTCTTACTGTTTTCTTCATTTATTGATCTGTTATTGTGAACTGTTGATTGGATCGGACGGATTTCGTGTTTTTTTAGGGTTTGTTGTCTTATTTTCTGCTCGATTTGTTGATGTGTGCTGCGTGAGTATGTGATGTATTTTCTGTTTGAATTTTTTTTTATTGAAATTGATTTTTTTTTGCTTTAAAATGATGCTGTAGGATTTTAGGGGTTTTCTTAATTTTTATTTTGTGCTTACTGTGAACTTTGATTTTGTGAGATACTGTCTTCCTTCACTTTGTTCTTTGCACAGAAACAACATCTGAGTTGTTGAAGTTATCATTAGACACTCAGCCCAAGGCCTTGGAAATCCCTGAGCCGAACAAGAAGGTAATAATTTTTTATTTTCACTATCGTAGTAAATTCGTGATTGATTTTTCTTGTGAAATTGGTATGGCATTTGAGCTAATACTAAAGTAGTAGATGATGATATAGTGGCATATTAGTGGGATTTTATATCTGTATCAGTAAATTAATTATGTCAATTTTTTTTTTCAATTCCGTGTAGCCTACAGGCAATCAATATGGAACGGTTGATTCAGGAAATCATGCAAATGGCCAGATCCCATCATATGAACGGTCTATAACCCCTGTGTTGCAGGACTTTATGGATCCCACCATGTGCTATCTCCCAAATGGTTATCCGTCTACAGCCTATTATTATGGTGGTAAGTATGTGAAAATTTCACATGTGAAATGTTCTTGAGTGCCTGTCCAAACTCTGTAAGATAGATGTTGCAACTTTATGTAATCTGAAATGCTTATTGCTCTTAGGTTATGATGGGACTGGTAATGACTGGGATGAATATTCTAGATATTTGAATCCGGAGGGAGTTGATATGACTTCTGTAAGTATTATTTTCCTTCAAATTTACTGAAGAAGTTTGCATTGTTGCCTATGTTTTTTATTTTCATCATGTTGTACTTGCTGTATTTTCAGGGAGTTTATGGGGATAATGGGTCTCTTCTCTATCATCATGGATATGGATATGCACCCTATGGCCCCTATTCTCCAGCTGGATCTCCAGTTCCAACCATGGGAAATGATGGTCAGATGTATGCTCCTCAACATTATCAGTATCCTCCCTATTTTCAGCCCTTGACTCCAACCAGTGGGCCATTCACCCCTACACCTGCTGTCCATCCTCAGGGTGATGTTTCCACCTCCGTAGCTGCTGATCAAAAGCCTCTCTCTGTGGAAGCAGCTAATGGAAATTCTAATGCTGTCTCAAATGGTGTGAGTGCTAAAGGTATGGATTATGCTGCCCCTGTTAAACAGCCCTTTAAAATAACGTAATCTCATTCGAATGTTTAATAAGTGGTGTTACTTTTGGTAGGTCGCACTCCTACTTCTGGATATCAGGATCCCCGATTTGGTTTTGATGGAGTACGGTCACCTATCCCATGGCTAGATGCCCCA
This sequence comes from Cicer chorassanicum, assembly GCA_037974735.1. Classification (NCBI taxonomy): domain Eukaryota; kingdom Viridiplantae; phylum Streptophyta; class Magnoliopsida; order Fabales; family Fabaceae; genus Cicer; species Cicer chorassanicum. Next base: position 7,181,105 of record JBBPBP010009779.1, read on the forward strand.
ATTTTTTCAGATGGAAAGGCAAGACCTGTAACTAGCACAACAATTACATCCTCAATATCTAGTGGAAACAATGTTTCTGCTTCAAGGAACCAGACATACCACCCCAATTCTCAATATATGGTATGCTCAGATTTTTAAAGCATCTATTATTATTGTTGTATTAAAATAGCCTGCAGATCTAATCTGTTGCTGCAGAACTGATGGTACAAACAACATTGTTCTGTATATCTAGATTTATTTCATATTTTTATATTAATTTGGAATTCATTCTTTTATGTTAGGGCTTGCACCATCCAAGACCAATGCCTGCCATGGGAGCCAACCCTGGCTTCATGAACAGAATGTATCCAAACAAGATATATGGTCAGTATGGGAACACTGTTAGATCAAGTATGGGATATGGAACACATGGGTACGATTCCCGCTCAAATGGTCGAGCTTGGCTAGCTGTTGACAATAAATACAAAAATAGGGGAAGAAATGGTGGTTACTTTGGCTATGGCAATGAGAACACTGATGGTTTGAATGAACTGAACAGGGGGCCTAGAGCCAAGGGTGGTAAGAACCAAAAGGTTTTTGCACCAGCTGTTTTGGCAGTGAAAGGGCAGAGTTTGCCAGCAAATAGCACAGACGAGGAGAAAGAAAAGACTAGTAATGTTCCAGACCGTGAACAATATAACAAGGCTGATTTTCCTGAAGAATACACTGATGCCAAATTTTTTGTCATCAAGTCTTACAGTGAGGATGACATTCATAAAAGCATCAAGTACAGTGTATGGGCCAGCACACAAAATGGCAACAAGAAGCTTGATGCTGCCTACCAAGAGGCTCAGCAGAAATCTGGTGGCTGTCCTATATTCCTTTTGTTCTCAGTAAGCATCTTCAGTTTTAGAACTAATCATTGTTTTATCTTCATTTGGTAAATTTGACTTACATTAAACTCTTTTGCAGGTTAATACCAGTGGGCAGTTTGTTGGGCTAGCAGAGATGATTGGTCCTGTTGATTTTAACAAGAGTCTGGAGTATTGGCAGCAAGACAAGTGGAATGGTTGTTTTCCTCTGAAGTGGCACATTGTTAAGGATGTTCCCAACAATGTATTGAGGCACATTACCTTGGAGAATAATGAGAACAAACCTGTCACCAACAGTAGGGATACACAGGAGGTAATTAAGTTCACTCATGTATTTTTCATGCGGTTGTAATGATGTGGTTTTATCTGATCAACCAATGTCATAAATGCAGGTAATGTTGGAACCAGGATTGAAGTTGGTCAAAATTTTTAAGGAATATTCCAGCAAGACATGCATTCTGGATGATTTTGGTTTCTATGAGGCCCGGCAGAAGACTATTTTGGAGAAAAAAGCCAAGCAACAGTACCCTAAGCAGGCAAGACTCAGTTTCCTCATTGTGCTTTTTTCTTTTGGATATTATCATGGGTAATAGACCTTCAGTGTCTAATATTTATTTTACTCTGCTGCAGGTATGGGAAGGGAAGCCTGCTGATGAGAAGATTGAGGTGAATGGGGAAATCAATACTCAAAAACCTGAAGTTACCTCGGAGTTGCTCAAGGAGTCTACCCTTGCCGAGAAGGACAATGGTGACACCAAACATTCTGAAAATGGTGTTGTTGCAAAAACTGGAGATGCCCCAAAGGGTGCTAAACCAGTTGCATCTGAGAGTAAGAACGTGCCCAATGGGGTTGTTAATGGCTGCTAAATTCTACTGTGTTCAAAGATGGCGGTCATCAAGTTTAAAGGCATATATTGGTCAATTATATACTACACACAGCAACTTGTTTCCGCCTGATTGGATCTGTCTCGCCTTCTCTTGCAGTTTGAAGAAGATTGGTGAATAGTGAGATCTGTCTGTATATTGAGATCGGCTGAGCGGAGGTAGTTAATAGAATGGTAGCGCCAACCCCTTATTGTTGGGTTTTGTTTACAGTGGGTAGCTCCTAACAGGTTTTTTTTTTACTCCTAGGGTTTTTGGGTTTTAGGGATTATGCTTAAGATGCTCATATCTTTTCTTTTTTGTTTGCCTTTTATCCTTTTCTTATCTTTTTTCTTTCTTTTACTTGGATGGTCGTTTCCTGTCTTGTAATTTAATATCTACTTTATTGTGCGGGGTAGTTTACTTTTATTACCTTCAACAAGGGGTAGATTCAAGCAAGGGGGGAAATATTTGAAATATAGGTGGCTTTTATGCTTTTTTGGTGTCTAGTTTAGTCTGTTTGTTAATTTACTATTTGATGATTGACTTGCGCATAGTGGAGAAAGAATATTTGTGGACAATCTGTTATGTAATAGGGGTGTTTTCTGGCTATGAAGTTCACCTTTATTTAGTTTTATGTGTCTTACTCTCGTTATGTTTTTTACTTTTATTATATTTTTACTATCAATATCAAAAATCAGTTTTTGCAAACCTCTGGCTTTCTCGTGCCTTCATTATCATGATACGTAGGAATATCAGATATCAAATGTTTGGGAATTTATCCCCGCATGCCATCAACATAACTTGACATACACGATAGATGTTGAATACTAATTTGGCCTTGGTCTTTTATATTTGTATGTTGTGATATTGCGGGAAAAACGGAAGTCGTCACCCATGTTCCCTGTGCTATTATTCCATCACAGCCTCTTTATTTTTGTAACGCATAAATAACCGCTACTTGTGTTTTTCATTTTTAAAATTGTGTTTAATTTAAATTGTTAGATTTGTAATGTGAATTTTTTGAGATGGAGAGAAAGTTAATTCTTAATAAAAAATGACGTATTTTTAAAATAAATAACTCTTGATAATTTTTGTTTGTTTTTCATAAATCTACGTAATTGTCAATTTAAATGTCTCTTATATCACTTTATTAGAAAATATCTTGAAAAATAAAGGAATGTTTGAGAACTTACATATGCGGTTTTCGATGCTAGTTCGGAAAGTCAAATAGGTGTGTTGATAGCCTCGTTAGGGTAGAAAATGTTGTTGGGAATTAAAGTCGTTCTGAATTTTAGTTGGGAAGAGGTTGCATAGCTCATTGTTTAATAAGAAGAGGCAGTGAGGAAAGGAGGGTCCTACGGAAATGGCGGTGACCGACATCGCTACAAGCAGATCTCTCTTTTCTTTTTTTCCTTTTCTGTATCGACCATAGAATGTACAATTATTTGATAAATACGTGATAATTAATAAAATAGTAATTTATTTTATTATATATGATACATATCACGTGATAACATAATTTAATATTATATTATATTTAAGTAGTAAAATTATGATTAAGAATAATAAAAATTTATTTAGTTTTTTAAATTAATTATATTTTAAATATTATAAATTTATAAAAAAATACTATAAAATTAAGTAAATAATAAAATAATTTTATATTTAAAACTATCAATTGTCACTACTAAATAAATAATTTTAATTTTTAAAAAAGAATTTTAATTGAATAATTTTATTTTATTTGTTAAAATGTAAAAGAATTATATATTATATATAAATGACAAAGACACTCTTGTAAATAGATTATATTCATTTAAAATTTGTAATTAATTTTCATATTTTTATAATTTTAAATATTAATTTATTAAATTATATAAAAAAGACAAAATTACCTTTGGTGATAAATCATAAATTTTTTTAAAAATAATTATTACTATTTCAGTTTTAAATTTAATATCAAATTTTATTAATTATTTTTATATTTAATTATATTTATATTTATATTTTAGATTATATTTTATATTTATATTTTAAATTGAATTTTTATAATTGAATAAATTACTGTTCTGAATTAATTTATCATATATGTTAGTTTTTAACATATGGTAATTTAACTTATTTTTATAGTGTCTCTTGTCTAATCTTTCAATCGTGACTTTTTGACGGTTAATGTTAAAATTAAAACAGTAAAAGAAACTCGCAATTGTGATGATTTGGTATATTGCGGTATACATTTATGAAACAGTGAATTCCACTCCACTTTGAAGATAGAGTATACCTACATAATATTGAATCCATTTTATGTTTTGTTGAAATGACTTGTTAGGGTGAAACGTGTAAAAGTTTTACTTCTTTCATTCTTTAATCACCCTAGTCGCTCTTCCTTACTCATCCATGTAGTTCCTTCTTAAATAACATGTCTTGGCGCCATGCATAATTCCGGGCGGAAGACATTGTCAGGTGGGGAGTTTGGCTGGGGCGGTACATCTGTTAAAAGATAACGCATGTGTTCTAAGATGAGTGTCCTAAAATTAGCAACGAAGTTCAGCGACATAAAAATTTGGGATTTGATTAAAGGGCAATAAACTGGTAAAATAATAGCTAAAAAAATTGGTAAAAGAATAAAAAACTAATGCATGAATATTTCTTTTGACAATAAAACAATACATGAATTTGTTCATCATTTATACAAACTTACAAGAAAATAACATGGACAAGTTCGTAAAACTTGTGCTGAAGTTTGTGTTCAAATAACAACATTAGTTACTTGGGCATTTCAAGATCCGGTCTCCTATCAATCACTTTGCTCATTGAATCTTCAGGAAATGCATCTGGATAAGTTGCCGAAAGTTTTGTCTTCATGTTTCTGCAAATGGCAAGGGTCATCGAAGCTTTACATGAGTTCATAATGTAAATACAATATATATACAATAATGTTTTTGTCATTGCATTTTTTAAAATTAGATTTACTCTCTCAATCCTTTTTCTTCTATAGTTGTTCGGCTTCTCTATCATGTTTATCAATATTGTAGTTCAATTACCAAAATGGGTGAGACTACCCATAAAAACCAACAGTCTAGCTTACATTAGCAAAAATAGAAATCAGTTAAGATCACCTAAGCAATCAATAACTGAGATTCAGTTCCATACTTGTCACATTGAGCCTTTTGGCTTGGCGTTTGGTGTCTAGTGTTTAATTACATGCTGTTCTACACCATCACATGCCCTTGTTACACCAATGTAAATCCTTCATTGTCATCATCACCAAATACAATTTCATCTTTCAATATTTGACTCGAGTTCTAGTTTTTATTTGCTTCTGTAGCACCAAATGCCCTAGTTGTTACCCCAATGTCAATCCTTCATTGTCATCACCAAAAACAACATAAAATATGGCTCAAACACCTATCCTTGGTGTTCTTCTGTTGTCTTCATCTTTTCGAAATTTTGTTAGTTTACAAGATTCCAAGCCAGTTAGAGTTAAAATCCAAAACTATACTTCGTCCAAATATTAGTACTACATTACCCCTTTCAGATTATGTGCATGCTAGACTTGGTTTATTTAAACTTATCTATTTGCATAAATATTTGTAAAAATGAGAGTGTTTTTAAAAACAACTTATGACATTCTATAAACTGTTTTCAGTTTATTTTTATAAGGTCTTAAAGATAGTTTATGAAAACAATTTGATTGTATTACATAAGTACTTATTTGATAAACATTAATACTATAAGCGCTTAACTAAGCTATTTATTGTTTATTCTTACATGGTCTATGTGGACAGACATAAAGAAAAATCCTTTGCAACACAATGAAGACGTTTTAAGATTTGAAATTTATGAACAAAGTTTTTTTAGCATTCTTTAACATCACCAATTCAGGATATGATGGATGAATACATTATGGGGAGGAAACAAAAGAATAACATCAAATCTTCATGTTTATATGAAGACACAGAATATCAATACACAGGTATACCAACAGTAAGATTTTTCAATATTAAAAGAAAAAGAATTTAATTTATATACATGGTTAATATAATGAATTTAAATTATCAGTCGCAACTGTTATATTATTAGAGATACTTGACTTTTCCTGTAAGTCATGTCCATCAATGTTTGTGAAATACTAACAATGTAAAACTCATTGCACTGATGACTATTAAACTCTACATAAATTATCTAATTATAAAATTTTATGTTATATTTGAAGAGGTTAATTAATTATTGAACATTACATACTAGACCCTTCCCAATCCCAATTTAGTGTGTGTCTATAATTGTGTTCCATCTGAAGTTGCGATAAAGAGCGTAATCCCCCCCACAAATTAAAACTAGTAAGAATTAACATCAAACAAGGAAAGTAAATATTCAGTTGTGGTAATTAAATATAAGAATACCTAAGTTTGAGAAAAATGTAATCAAGGTCAGATTTGATAGACTTGAAGACACGAGTGTTTCTGGCCATGTCACCGGAAATCTCATTGTAACAATGTTGAGAGAATTCATTAAAATGCGATAATACGGCATTACTGTCCTGTAACCTTCCCAATCTGAAATCTAATTCAATAATATATTAATAATCTGAAATTTAATAATCTAAAAATTCAAAGAGAGATGAAAAGGGCGAATTAATTACATTGTGTGCTGTAAATGGTTAAGTGAACGAAGATCTTCGGAACTAACGAGAGTTTTGAACTCACGCGAAACCTCTTCTAAACCTAATTTCATTGATTCCGATTCTGATTCTTTCCCTGACATTTCCGCAACCGCAACGGAATCGGAAAGCTTTCTTTATTTTTTTCCCCACTTCCACCAAATGCAGAGTTCGTTAGCGTGTTAGTGCAAATAATCTACACAAGATGAACTGGGCCTGGTCATAAAAAGCCCAATATTTGTGATTATTGGATCTGGTTCTAGAGGTTCTACCTTTTCTGTGTGGTTGCTAGTCGCACCCTGCGATTTTCTGACCCCACTGTTTATATTATTAAAAATAATTTTTTTAGTAAGAGTCCGTTTATTTTGTATTTACTATTTTTATTTTGCAAAATTTGAGTTAACTTATAGAAAAACATAGAAAAATTGGATTAATTGTGTACACTTATAAAAATATATTAAAATATATTTTTATTATTTTTAAATGAAATAAAATTAATTAATGTAACGAAAAAAAAGGTGTCCCTTACCTAGAAAATTAAGAGATGTACATGAAATTTTTAAGGGAATTTCATCTAGAGCAGAGGAATGTCTTTTATACCTAAAAAATTTGTATAACGGTCGGCTTCTCGAATTATGTGATTAATGGAATTTTCTATTACAATTAAAAAATAAAAATAACCTCTTCTCGAATTATGTGATCAATGGAAGTTTTTTATTACAATTAAAGAATAGAAATAACCTCTTTAAAAAAGGTTTAAGAAATACATTTCGAGTAGAATCAAAATCAATCATGTTAACAATAATTTTGAAATTCATATCAAATTAAATTCACTTAAATTTGAGATCACTGGCTATTTTAATGGCAATATAGAATTCTTTAATAAATTTGCCTTAACAATCTCCAAAATTCACCACAATAGTACTACTAAAACCACACAAAATGGAATTGTTCCTTTTTTAAAATAAAAAAATCAATATTATATTAATATTATTAATAATTATAAGAATTATGTTGAGTATGGTAATTAAACCATTGATCTCTTCTCTTTACCTCATGCACCATAACTACCAAACCAACGTTTACTTGTAACAAAGAAGATGAATGGTAACAGATTTAAGGGGAGGAGTGCTGCTATAATCTTTTCACATGTTAAATTGAGAAAATCGAAAAAAAATGTTTTTGTTCCAATCAATGTATTTCATATTTCTTCTTTAAAATTAAAAGTTCTAAAACTAACATTTTTATTCCTAATTTCGTTCTCCTTATTTACTTTAGACTTTGTAAAAATAGTATTATTGTTAAAAAGTAATAATAATGTTAAAAGTTATAATAATATTTTTTTCAACAAAAATATTGAGAAATAATATTTTAAATACTATAAATAAATCGATCTATATTTCTCTTGTATATCCCAAGTAAACAAAGTCCTACACCTCAAAGTTAAATCGAATCAATACAAGTTACCGGGCATTTATCATCATGTATGATATTAAAAAATGGACATGATTTGAGTCCAAAAAGAAAAATCATGATGCACGATAATTAGAATGATGCATGATATGTCACATATGTGCGCATCCATACGCATACGTAACATAGTAAGGTAGATTAGTTAATGGTTGTTTGTTGGTTGTATTCGCCACTTTATAAAGATCTGGTCGGGCCCCTTCATGGTACAGTATCTTTCGCTTTCGCATTAAATTTAAGAGTTATAATTATAGGTTTAGTTCTCTATTTTTGTGCATTTATGAAATTACCACACTGTATTATTTATTTTTTATTAAAAATTACGATATATTTATAAAATAATTATGACATACTTTATGGTACATAGAATATCCATATATCTTTTTTTCTTACAAAATCATTCGCATTGACGAGTTTAAATTAAAATGTTGAATAATCAAAATTTTAAAATGTTAATAAAAAATAAAAAAAATATAATATTATATCATATATAAAAATTTTAAGTTTTAAATTTATAAAATCATATTAATTATCAAACTTTTAACGTTTATTAAAGAGAAATCATATATCAAATTTTTTTGCGATATATCTAGATATATTTAGCTCCTTAATG
>JBBPBP010009779.1:7206778-7217665 GCA_037974735.1 Cicer chorassanicum
AAAATTTAAAATTATAAACAAAGTAAATTAAATTAGTAACTATTTCAATTAGTACCATAATTGATAATTGGTCAATTATTTGATATTGAAGTTTAAATTATTGTGTTTTGCTTTTTGTTGTGGATTTTCTCGATTAAAAACCCTATAAATATTTTTCTTTAGAACAATTGCAACTCCAATTTTCACTTAATGCATTTCATTTTTCTTTAGAAAGCTCCAATTGCATAGGTGTTGATTTTATCGTTTCTCTCCTTATTTGTATATTTTATAATTTTATATTAAATTTTATATATTACACCCCTGTATTTTGTAAGTATTACAGATCCTAGCTACATTTACATATCAGATTTCTTCTTTTTTTTTTTTCTTCAAATGAAATAAAGTTTAAAATGCTTCCGAGACGTCAATAAACAAATTAACTTGCTTCCATGAAGTATTTGAATTTCTCATTACTTTGCATGTTTATGGGTTCCCAAAAGTCACATAGAATTCTTACACATTTAAATACAGTCATGAGTTTTCATTCAGTTAATTCTTTATATAAATAATTTTTTGCCTACGATTTGTTTTGATATATGATGATCGCGAGCGAATATCCAAATGGCTACATGCAAGAGTATCAGAGATGTTTTCTTCCAATTTTTCGTATTTTTGCATCTCTCTTTCTTTTTTCTTTCTTGATTTCTTCTATACCTTCATTTCGTATTAATTTGATTACGAATTATATTTTTTAGCATTTATTTATTAAAAAATTATAACAATTTCTTTATAAAAAATTACTTTGATTATTATAACCATTTCTTTTTTATCAATATCTAAAACAAACAATTGATAAATATTGGAAAAACAATATTTTTAGGAGTTCATACATGTCTCCCATATGTATTGCAAAGAGAATCGCAATTTGTTGGTACTATTATTGTATATTCTTATTCATATTCATAATTCTTATATAATGCACATATTTTTAATCCTCGATCGATGTTGTGTATCCATGCCATTTCTTTTTTTTTTTTTTACTATTTTTGACAAGATTATATTGATTTAGTATGGATTGTTATACGTTTTTAGTGCATATAATTTTTTTTATTCTACTAATCTTTGATATTATAGTTGGTGCATTTGACAGCAAAAAATGAAAATTCTTACGGATAAAGAAAAATTATTCTTGACTAGAAACTTTACTATTGAATAGTTATATTTTGCTAAATTACTATAATTTCATTGTCTGTGGATTCTCTTTCTAATTTTGGTTCTGGGAGTGGGCACAGGAGTAGTTGTGTTTTCGTTGCTTGAAGGCATCATGTAACACACAAACCAGAGCATCATGAACAACATATAGATAAACAAAAGGGAAAAAACATTGCTTCAGCAAAACAGAGCAAACAACAACATCAAAGCAGAGCAAAAAATCAACAGTTATTTATAGTAACTTAAAAAGAAAATTGATATACTTACATGGATAAAAAATGATTTAACCTTTAATTATTTTATTGAATACCTTTTCAATATAAATATGTGTATGTATACACGCATAAAAAAATATGTAAGACGTCCAACCTAATAATATCGGCATTAGTAAGTTGAGTTATACTATTTTAATAGCCATTACAAGATAAAAACTTGCCGGTTAAAATTAACACCTCTATTCAATCCACGATTAACTTAACCACTTGATTGTTATACAACAATTAATCACACCTTTCGCAATGAAAATAATATGATGAAAATTAGTTGAAAATGCAGGTCATGCTGAAAATAAGACTTCTCTAATTCAACAATCAACGTCAGGTAAACAAAAGAAAAAAAAAATCACCTAATTTATGTTGAAGATAAGACAAATGACTCACTCACTTGGATAAGATAATCTAATACAATTCCTAAATGATCGCATGTAGTGGGCTAGCCTTCTTTGCTATTGATACTAAATGGAATGATATTAATAAATATACTGAATTAGGCGTCTAGCACAATTGGTTGGCGCGTCGCCGCGAGAGTGTTGTAAACTTCGAGGTACCGAGTTCGATTCTTACTCAAAAAAATTGACCGAACTTAGTTAGATATACTGTGTCTTGTACTATTTTTACTGTTTTGTTTTTCACTTTTCAACTTCCAGCAAGCAGATCTCAATGGGTGCACCGGATGAAACCATCTACCGGGTAATTTTATGGGAAAACAGCAGTAACGGTATCTCAGACACTTGACCTAAGTTTTTCCATAAACAAATCCTACAGGAAGGGGCCATTGCTAAAGCCACGATTTCCTAATTCACCTAAACCACCTCACTCAAACTTGCAAGCAAAATATACAATGTTGCCTATAGAATGCAAGTCTGCACAACACACATGCCAGAGATTAAACAAAGAGGAGGAATGCTGACATATTGATAAACAAGAATCAGCAAAGTAGTCCAAGACATTAATTATTTCAAACCTATTTTATAATATTCAACCAAATAAACAGAAGTAGAAAGAAATCAGGGATAGCAAAATAAGCATAACCTGATATTACCATTATTCAAATGGGTGTTAACAAAACAATTGTGAATAAATTCCCTGTAGGTTCCATCTCAAATTCAGTACAATTTTCAGGTGCACAAAAGCAAAGAAATATAGCATGCGATTCGATAGTCTAGACCGAAACTTAAAAAACACATTACTTAAGAAATTAATGAAAAGATTCAGCATCACAGTATTATTACCTCATAATCTACTTCCTTAACTAGCAACATAAGCAAAAGAACTTAATAGATGGAATTGGAATATTGCTCACTAGCCCCAGGCCAGAAGTTCTTGTAGATAGCCTTGACAATTGGAAGAACGGCAATAAGAGCAATCTGAAGCTGATCTGAACTACTTGTCCTCACGCTGATCTGTCCACTAAGCTTGTTGTTCAATCCAGCACGAACACCCATCTTATAGCTTCGTCCGAGAGAAAACTGCGACTGAAAATTGGCCCCCAAGGCTAAATCACCTCTCCACTGCACCAGAGAAAGACTCAATGAAGATTGATCCTGCCCAATTGGAAAATCTGCCTCTCTAAGCCTCACTTCGACATTGGCACCATAAGCAGAATCACTTTGCGACCGCACGGTCCCTGTGCTTCCAACTAATACCAACCGTTTCCCCAGTGCTATTTGATCCTCAAGTTTCACGCCGGTGGACACATTTTCGCCCAAAAATGTCACAGACACACCAGCAGCAGTTTTATTTCTTTTGAAATTTTTGAATTTGGTCTCACCTCTGACAATGTATGCCAGCTGCTTTCCAATGTTTTGAATGTCAAAGCCTGCCATGGTTGATGCACTTTCTCCATGTTTTGCAGCAACAGAAGAATCCAAGTGAATGCTGAAATCTTGCTTATCTTTTGTGACCTGAACATTAACTGCTGCTGGGAATTTACTGATAATGGTCATACTGTTTTCAATGTTAACACCATCGTAACCACAATCATGGTCCCAACTATGTGTGTCTAAGACCGGCCTTGTTAGCAACTGCGAAGTCGGTTCCAAGAAACGGTACCTATAGGCCGGGTTGTCGCTATCAAATGATGGTGGCAACACCATATCAGGCAACGGAACTGGAACAGCGGCTGGACTTCCATTCTCTTGATCATCTTCCTCCATGTAGCTACTATCATTTTCAAAAGTTTTACCTCCTCTTTTCTTCATCTCTCTCATCCTTTTCAACTCCTCCCTCCATTGCCTCTTCTGCAAAAGCTTCACTCGGTAATCATACTCCTCAAGATACGCCTTTCTCTGCTCTTTATTAAGCTTAGCAAACTGTGACTTCTTTAGAGGCTTAAATGGTGGGAGCTGTTCATATTCATCTTCAGCTTCATCTGCATCAGAATCAGACAGGTCAGCCATTTCAACATCAGAATCACCGTTATCAAGCCCACCTTGATCGGGGAGTTTGGGGTGGGCACGCGACTGCAACAACCAAGACAACAAGTATGGAAGTGGTGGAGAACGGGTTCGAAAACCAAACAGCCTGCGGTTATCAGGTGTTTCCTGAGATTTTGAAACGTTACCAGCCTCAGAGAGAATCTTCATAGAGTAACTTAACAGCAACAATAGAGGTCTCCAACTTTGACCATTAGGAAGCACCTTCTGGCCATCTCTGTTTTTCCGACAAGAAGGATGGTTTTCAACAAGAGAAACTGGATTCATCAAACTCGGATTCATAAGACGTAGGTCGCCAACGGCCTGTCCAATGGTTTGTTGAACAATATGAGATCTTTGAGCAACAAAGACATCATAACTCAGTGGGGTACCTGTTGGACCGTCCGGAGGAGCAGAGGCGGCATGAGTCAGAGTGACTATCACATTTCGCCATATAGTTGGACCAAGGGCACTAGTAACGGATCTCAACATGGGCAAATCATTCATATCTCTAGTTTGTAAGTCCAGGCGATCCACATACAGAACAATATCAGGGGGTGATTTTTTTGTCAATTTCTTCACCGTAGCCAGGACTTTTCTGTTGTAACCTTGTTCAAATGCAGAAGATTTCAAACCTGGTGTGTCAAAGACCCTAACTTTCACTCCATCAACCACTCCAACAACTTCTGTTACAGCAGTAGTAGCAGGACCATATGCACTGAAGCTGGTCTTGGTTTCACCAAAAATCGAATTTATCGTAGCACTCTTTCCCACGCCGGTTTTCCCAAGAACCAGTATATTTATTGAAAAATCAAGATCATCTCTTCCCTCAGCTTCAAGCCGGGAAGCACTCTCCTTGGCGGCATCTAGGCTGAAGATTTCACCGGTTTGCCTCCCTGCAACAAGTGTCATCCGATACAACACCTGTGCTGCAATCGATTCCTCGGTAGTAAAACCAAGTCTCTGAACAAGTCTTAGGAATTTAATCCTAATTTCCTGTACCTTTTCTAGTTTCCTCTTATCTTCTTCACTCAAAGTGGTGTCAGAAACAGTACCACCAGGCCTACCAAAGGAAGAATTAAAAATATTCGGACGAGTAGACCTTACAGCCGGTTTACCTGTCTGGAGTGATGGTCCCAAACCAGCAGGGCGCTCGACAGAGAAAAGCCTTGATCCATCTTGAGCAGTAATGGTGATGCCACTGCCATCTTCTCCTCCTGCACCCGATGCGGCTTTCAAGAGAGCAGCCAAAGTAGCAGTATCAAAGAGCTCTTTGCTATCTCCTTCATCATCAGATTCCGCTTCTTCGTCTGAGTCAGTTACAATCTGGCCATCAATTCTGTCGTCCTGCGAACTCTCGCTGGCCCTCAATTGCTTTTCCAATTCCTCCAAATACTTATTGGCAGAATCAGATCCTCCAAAGATCATCGCTCCATCCCTCTTATCCGACAACGAATCATCAATCTCTCTGTCAACATGATGATCAACTTCCTCATCACCCTCGCCAGCAGCCTCAACATGGCTCTCATCTTCCACCTCAACAACATTATCAATACTGCTCATCACTTCCCCCTCAACAGCAGCCTCAACATGACTTTCATCTTCCGCCTCGACATCGCAGTCAATACTGCTCTCCACTTTCCCCTCAACAGCAGCCTCAACATGGCTCCTATTTTCCCCCTCAACAACATTGCTCTCGGCTTCCCCCTCAACAACACTGCTCTCGGCTTCCCCCTCAACAACATTGCTCTCGGCTTCCCCCTCGACAACACTGCTCTCGGCTTCCCCCCCAACAACACTGCTCTTGGCTTCCCCCTCAACAACACGGTCAACATTGCTCTCAGCTATCCTGTCAACAACAAGATCAACATTGCTCTCAGCTTCCTCCTCAACAACAGGATCAACATTGCTCTGGATTTCTCCCGCAACAGCACGATCAACATGGCCTCCATCTCCCCCCTCAACATTGCTCTCAACTTCCTCCTCAACAGCTTCATCAACAAAGCTCTCAACTTCACCCACAACAGCACCACCCTCTACGTTTATCACCTCTTCCTCACCCCCGCCCTCCAAACTCCGATTCACAACTCCTGAACTTTCTTCACTCTTCTCAATAGAAGCAATGTCACTCACTTGCTCATGTGAAACACCATCATCAACTCCGATGTCAACAACCTCAGCATCCCTACCAACAACCTCATCAACAACAGTTTCACCACCCTTCTCATCATCCACTCCAATGTCAATAACCTCGCCACTCTCAACACCCCGACCTACAACCTCATCATCAACTCCAATGTCAAGAACCTCACCACCCCGCCCAACAACCTCATCAACAACATCCCCACCCTTCTCAATTGTTTCAAAACTATCACCAACCTCATCAACAACAACAACACCATCACTACCAACCTTCTCAATAGGTTCAAAACTATTGTCAACACTCACAACAGGTTCAATAACCTCCACCCCTACAATTTCAGACTCCTCAACTTTCACTTCATCACCAACAACAGCTACACCACCATCCCCTAAAGTATCAACTTTCAGGGAATCAACAACAAAATCTTCACCACTAGTAAACTTCTCAACATCCTCATCACCATCACCATTCTCAACAACACTACCAACACCAAAATCATCACCAGAAACCGATTCCACAACAGCAGAATCCAAATTATTAAATTCATTTCCACCATCATCCTCCTCTTCTTTCAAGAATTTATTGATTTCATCTTCAACAACACCTTCAAAATCTCCGCCTTCAAATCCATTATCATTAGCCTCAACGAAAACCTCATGGCTATCGCTAAAATCTCCATCCTTGACTGCTTCAACAAAAACATCATCTTTCTCATCATCACCGCCTTCCTCGTCCTCCTCCGCATCATCTTCTTCATCAGCAGAAACCTTGGCAATAGGTCTCGGAGATTGTTCATCGAACGGTTGTTGTTCTTGAAGGGTGGATTTAGCATCGGGATAAACGAGAATGGGCCTGGCGGGGTCAGTAATATCGTCTTCGCCGCTAACAAAACCATCATCGTTTTCGGAGTCGGAAGTGGGACCGTTATTAACGCCGTTAGTGAAATTTGGTTGAAATTGGGGAGGAGATAGGGTTTGAGAATCCATAGTGAAGAAATGAAGGGATAAGGTTTTAGGATTATAGGCGGAGAGAGTGGGAAAGAAGAGAATGAGAAAATGAAAGAGGGTTTTAGTTTTTATACGCTAAAATACAAATCAATTCTATGCTTCAATTTTTCTCTATCATATCCTATCACTGGAGAGTGGAGAGTAACGACGGTTCCTTTTACTCCTACTGCATTTTCATTGGATCTATTTTTTTTTTTTTTAATTCAAAACTAGAACGAAAAAGAATATATATGTTCTACCACGGGTTGCATCGTGTATAGAAGACAAATATGTATTTTGTAATAACTAATAGATTTTGTATGTGACAATAAAAATATTTCTCTTATTATTTTTAAATATTTATCTATTTTAAATAATTTATTATATATTTTTTATGTGTCAATAGAATATATTTGTTATGTATATTATTTACAAATATTTATTTTGTGATCTTGATTTTTAAGTATCATTTATAGATATTTATCTATATTTTTTTTATTATTTATTGATAACAAATATTTCATGTTTTTTATATATTAGTGAAGATATTTGTTTCGTAATTTTTTTTATTTATCTTTAATGAATATTTGTACCGTATTTTTTTATGCATCAGTTATAAAAAATTATATCGGATTATTTTAATATTTGTCTTTTGTTTTTTTTATGTATCACTGATAAATATTTATCATGTGATTTTTTATATTTATTTAACTGAAAAATATTTGTCCCGAATTTTTTATGGAATAGTTAAAAAAAGTTACCCTACATTTTTTTTAATACTTGTCAATAACAAATATTCAGTGTAGCCTATTTATTTATAAATATGGCATTTTGTTGATGTTTTTTAAAGAAACTAGCAAGAAACTTGAGCTGAGACACGTGTGGCACTTAATTGGTATTTTAAATGTGTACCATTTATACGTGAAGCAAGAATTTTAATTTTATTTTTATAGTAACAGATATTTATCTCATATTTTATAAAAAACAAAAATTTATCTCATGTTTTTTTAAGTATTTATCAGTGACAAATATTTTTCTTATTATTTTGTATGTAATTGTAACAAATATTTGTTTCGCGATTTTTTATATTTATCATTATCAAATATTTTTATCCCATATTTTTTTAATATTTATCAACGACGGAGATTTGATCCGTTTTTTTAATATTTGTCCCGTATTTTTTTATGTATTACTGTCAAATATTTGTCATGTATTTTTTTTTATATTTCTCATAAATAAATATTTGTCCCGTTTTTTTATACATCTATCATAAATATTTACCCAATGTGTTTTTAATATTTATCAATGACAGATAATTGTTCCATATATTTTTTGCGTATTTTTTTAATATTTGTTTTTTTGTTAGTTTTTTCATTTATTATCTTTATATTTGGAAGGTCAAAGAGAATATATAGTTGGAAAAAGAATATATGATTGAGAGGTTTTAATTTGCGTTTATAATAATAATGATTATAAAATAGTTATTTTGGTAGTTATTGCTGAGGTAAACAAAATTTGATATATATTTTAATGACAACAAACCATATAAAATAAATGTTTAAGTTTTATGAATTGTGATATATTGATGATTGCACTTGAGTTTTATTTAAGGAACGTGAATCAAATAAGTGGACAAGCAAGAAGCCACTCAGATCAACAAATGCATAAGTATCTAATCAATCATGAAAGAATTAAAGTAGCGTCAAAAGATGGTTTCATGGATATATTAGAAGACCATCTTCAAAATAGGTTTATGAACCCATGAGAACCAAACAAGTCAAAAGTTGTCACAAAAATCAAATGCAACAAGTTTCATAAAAGTTATGAACCAAAGAATAAGGAGAATGATCATTTGATACTTTGCGAAATATGTTCAATGATATATTATAGAGTCAAACTTATATGAAAATAAATAAATAAGTCAAAGAACATCTTTATGAAATAATATCAAAAGGAATATATCATATATTATATCAATCATTCAAGAGAATGTTTATTGCATCTTCAAGATAACATCTTCATGAAGAAAAATGTCCAATACATTCATACATATACTAAAGTATCTCAAAGATACTTGATGGACAAGACACAAAATGTGTAACGCCAAGATAAATTGTAGAAAATACTACTTCCACAAATATTTTTGCTATCATATAGAAGACAACATTTTCAATTGTTATGAAATAATATTCTCAAGAAGAACAAACTCATTGCAGTCATAAATATTCATACAAGTTCACCAAAATGACAAAAATTAACTTTGAAGAATAAATCAATTCAAGATTAAGTCATTTGTTTAAAGAATGACGGAAGAACATTCACCAGAATGTTTTGGTTGTTCTATTAAAAAACAATTGACAATAGATATATTTTTGAAAAGGCAACATGCATTAAATCAATTGACATTTCGCACATGGGCTTTCCAACATTTAATGAGCAATTAAAAGTCAATATTTGAATGTCTACTTGCAAAAACAAACATGTATAATGTTTTGTAGAAATATACTCATATTGATCTCTAGATTAATGACATAATGATTGCAGAACATTCTGGTTCATTATGGTTGTTTCAAATAAAAGACAAGAGACAAATGAATCAATTTTGGGATCACTAAAAGTTTGCTCTAAATTGATATAATTCGCACATGGACCACTCCAAAAGTAATAAAGTCTCAAGTCAAATAGTGAGTGTCTAATTGCAAAAAACAGATGTAGATTGACTACAATTTTGATCTCCATATTGATTAGCTAGAAGCAAGTACAAAGCACAGAAGTACATAGTAAAGTACTATTTGACATAACTTGTTACACACATCTCAGCTCAGGGAATTGTTCCAACGGTCATGTGACAGACCACCCAACATTCTGGTTTTTCTCCACTCTCCAGCAAGGCAAGAATGTTCTGCATTGATCAATAACGTTATGGATATAATTACACTACACTTAAAGAGATTGATTCAGAAGATTGTTTGCACTTTGGGAAGTGTGTCCAACGATTATATTCAGTTTAAACTAGATATTCAAAGTCTCTTGTCATCTATAAATCGAATATCAATTGGAAGATTAAAGGTAAGAGTTCACTTTGCAATCTACCAACACTTGTCAAGTAATCACAAGTCAAAAAAATCTTCAAGCAAACTTCTACTCTTTTCACTATATTTGTGGATCATCATTTGCTAAGTTTGTCTTTATTTATTTTAAACAAATAGTTGAGAATCATTAGTTTGGAAACACTTTTTATCATACATATTAAAATTAACTCAAGTATATCTTTTATGTTAGATCGAGTGTGTTTGTAAAAATCTTTTTTATATTGAAAGATGATTGTAAAAATTATTTATAGGTTGAAAGGTGAAGATTGTAATTGATCAAGGTGTGAAGGACAACGTTATAGTTTTGAAGCACATAGTGAAAACCTCACGATTGTAAGAACTGAACTAACCCGAGTTGGGTGAACTGATATATTTTGTTTGTGTGATCTTTTAATCTCTTATATTTAGTTATTTGCATGCACAAATCATAATTCACTATTATTATTTGTATTTAAAAATTTTTAACTTCATATAAATTGTCAAGAGAATCAACTTTTAATTATCAAGTTTAATCTTAAATAAAGTAAACTAAATTTTAAAAGGTCACAATTCAAACCCTTTGTGACTATTTATTCCACTTCAATTATAACAAAAATTAGGAGGACAATATTAATTTTTTCATAGTTATTTTTTTCTATAAAATAACTATTTATTTCTCTCTAAGTTAGTTATATTTTTTGGGTAAAAAAATGTAGTTCTATTTATTTCTTTTTTTCTTAAGTTTACTTGTTTACTCTCAAATAATAATGTGACAAAAAATTAAATGAGGATAAATTTGTATTT
>JBBPBP010009779.1:7223292-7234975 GCA_037974735.1 Cicer chorassanicum
TTGAGAAAACAAAATGGAGAAACAAAAAATAATAAAAAACCTAGAAATGAAAAAAATAATAAAGAATGATATTAATAAAACCGAAGAATAGATAATGAGATAATTGAGCGCAAAAAAAAGAGGAGAAGGGCCGTTTTTTGATGGTTTCAATTATATTAGTATTTGATTATTTCAATAATAACTTATTATTTATATACATTTAATATTATTCATTTCATTTTTATTTTATGATTGAATTTTTTTTATTTCAAGGTATTTGTTAAAAAAAAGTCGTTTTTAATGGCTAGACCATTATGTTTAGCATATTTATTCTTTTCTATTTAATATCATTTATTTGTATTGCAAATTTCAAAATTTTCATTTATATAGGACACATTAAATAATAGAAATATTCATCATGTAGGAGGTCTACATAGCATGGCAGTAAATAGTTACTAGTAATAATTTTTTACTTGCAGTGTAATTAATGTTAAATCTATTGCAATTGTATACACTATAGATAGATAGATGCATAACCATTGTTTTCATAATAATTAAATTACAATTCACTTATAAGAGACATTCCACATGTTCAATTTATTCATTACTATTGACCATATATGTCGATGATCAATATTATTTGAAGGGGTGTGTCTTTTTACGATGATCAATATTACTTGAAAGGGTGTGTCTTTTTAATTTTATTTTGTGATACATCATATACTTTACATCCTTCTAATTCATCTAAAATGTTTTGATCTTGTTAATCTGTTATGAATTTTATATTGAATAAATAATAAATTTTAATGTAGTAATTAAGCAAGTGACAACGTATTTTTATTTTAAAAGACGTTTTTTAAATGATCAATATTAATATTAATATGTTAATCGTAAATTTAAAATCACCTTATTACTCCACTTTTTCATTCTCTTATCCTTAGACAATCTTGTATCATCTTAACACATAATAGAATAATCTTTTGAGTTAAACCGTAAGGTTACCGCATTGGCTTACATCACAACATGCTCTCTTTTTTCTTGTTTCTTTTATACTACTCCTTCCTTATATAGGTACTTTGTAACTTTACCTTACCCCACAAGTCTTTCTGCTGTATTTTCCCTCCAAAACAACAAATATTTTTCCCCTGGTTCTTGTTGTTCTTGCAAACTTTATACTGTATATCTTTTTTTTTTGGAATGGTACTCGTTTATGCACATATTGATTTTATATAAAAGAAGTTTCAAATTTGCAAATTCAAAGTATACTTGAATGCTTTTATTTTTGATGTAATTAAAGACGTCGTGTTGTTACCTTTGAATCTTACTTTAATTTATTTTGATAAAGTTTATAATATTTATTCATTTGTATACTTCATCTTAACCCAATATCCAAAATAGAGCCCTCCCTTGATATGTGATTAGCAGCACATGTAAAAAACTTACTCTATATATAAATTAACTACTATATTTGACACTAGTAAATAAATTTTACAACCATTTTTAAGTATAGTCCCAAAAATACCTCTAATTAAGTACATCTTCTATTATTAATTTTACTTATAGACAAATTTACTAAAAAGAAAGTTAAATTGATTAATAAAATACACATTTAAATCGTAATTAAATCAATAAATTCATAGACTATTTATCAACCACATTTTTAAAACAACTACAACACTCCTTTTTGAAATAAATAATATGAAAATAGGATACGAACTTTTTAATTACTGTTTATATTTATATTTAATTCGAGAGAGATTATATTATTGTTTAATTAACTTGAGTATGTAATTTTTTTCCCAAAAGTCAAAATATTGAGTTATGAGTAAGTAAAAGGACAAAGGAGGGAGCGGCGAGAGTAGAAGAGGAATTTTTTTCTCCGACAGATGTTCCATGTTAGGACAAAACTCACTATTCCTCATCGTGTAGCTTTAGAAAATAAAATAGATAATCACATTTAATTAATAACAAATTAAAAATAAATATCATAGACACTACCTTTTAATCAATCACGAATATGTTAGAATAGTAACCTTGATTTTCTTGCTTTAAGCACTATAAAGAAATCTAAATCCTCTTATTATTATTTCTCCTTCTATTGCAACTCCTAAAGTCCGAACCACAATCCGAACACGAACCTCAATTTCCATGGCGAACTCTACCCTCACCTTCGCAGTCTTTCTCATTCTAATTCTCGCCGGAGATACCTCCGCAAGAGACCTCCGTCCATCAGATCACGGCCTAGTCTTCCAGACACTCTCGCCGGCGGGGACGCATTCTTCACCGGAGATGCGATCCTTCTTCAATGGTGATAATTCGTCGCAGGCAATGTCGTCTTCCTCTGACGTGGCGGTACCGAAGGCTATCAACTCCAGAGACTCGACGCCGCCGCCGTGGTTGATAAACTCCGGCGAAGGCGGAGATAGAGTGGGGAAGGTGCTGACGGTGGCAAGCATAGCGTGCGGAATCGCAGGCGCGATTCTGATTTTGGCTTCGGGTTTGATTTATGTTTTCAAATACAGAAAGCAAAAACAAAACGCAGCGTTTCATGGCAAAAACGAATTTGAAAATGACGATAATAACAAGTTGCAATTAGTAGTACGCGACCCTTGAGTTGAGTATTTGCATTCGCATTTGTGTTGTTCATTAGTGTTCTTTGATTCCACGTTGCATGCAAAGGGTAGTAGTTTAGACTTTAGATTTATGATTAAGATAAGTATAGTTTTTATTTTTAGTAATTCTTCATGTGTAGAGTATATTGGAGTGATGTACCCAAAAAAAAGTGTATTATGAATTGTCAAGCTGATTTGAAAGTTAGAAAATTACCACAAATCGTCAAATATGTACTTCCTCTAATTACAAATAAAAATGTTGATTTATTGTACTTCTTCTACTTCCTTTTCTATGTCTCCCACCACCCGTGACTAAATTAAATACTCACTTGATTGATTGAATGAACTTTGTTGACAATATTATGTTGTGGTCGGGTGAATAATCTTCGGATGAAAAATACTCACTATAATGGGATTTAAGCCTAACTAAATTTTGTTTATTTTGAGATGCTACATATCGACTAGTCGTGTAGCTTCAACCTTATATTAAATGATAGGATAACATATTAATAGCATTAAGATCCAGTATAACATATTGTTTGCCTCAAAAAAAAAAAGAGTCCCTTTGTTACACATATTATTTGAAAGAAAAACTACTTCTTTAACCAAAAATCATTTATAGTAGTGGTTATAGTTGTGGTTGTTTAAAGTTTTTAAATTTATCGGATTTTAAAACCAAGGTTTAATGGGCATGCATTTGTGTGTATAAATAATTTTATATTGACATTTAACATGAATCATAGATGGTATACTTGTTGATTGGTTGAAGTTATGTACAATAATATATTAGGATGATAAAATCAAGTATTAATATTAATTGACTGTTTAAAATTCAGTGCATAGTTTTTATCTCTTAAAACAATAGCAATAGCAAGAATATCATTCCATCAAGCCATCAAGGAATAGTTTGAACTTGCAATTGGATCTTTAAATTTTTTCCAACTGAATTAACTCTTGCGTTTTTAAAATTAAATAAATCAGGCTTTTCTGTTTCAACATTTTAAACTCTTACATTTTTTTAATAAAAATTTGGAGTTTTATGATTAATTTGAGATGTAAAATAATTTTAAATATTTAAGGTTAGATTCTAGTATATTTTGATAAAAATTGAACAAGTTAGCAAAATAAAAAAAAATTAGAGTTCTCCTAAAAAATAGAGTTTAAGGAGAAAAGAAACAGATTATTCTTTATTTTGAGAGACATTTGACATTTATTTGTTGAGTTTCAAATGTAGTCACATTACTTTATTGTGACATTATTTCTTTTTTGTTAATTAATTAGGATCACGATAATTGACCGTCTCCATTACTAAATATTTGTACCTACTCACATCATGGTTTTATTCGGAAAACTATGACAATAGAGAGATAGAGATAATTCATTTTCTTGTATCAATGAATAATCAATCAGAACCATTTTTTGGTGTATCTTTTCTAGCTATATTCCCTTAATCTAAAATCCATAATTTCAACAAAATAAACTTCTTTTTAAAACTTATTTTTTATTAATAAGTTGGAAGTGAAATATTTGTTGTTTTTTACTCTAAAAGCAAGTTTGATCCAAAATTTAGTGTAAATTTTCCAATCTAAGATAAAGATTATTTTTTGTTTAACACTCAAGACAAACTGTGAAAAATAAGCGTTTTTTTTTTCCTCCAGTCAATGGAAGATTTATTTTTTTCAGTACTGATCAATCAATGTGTTATGTTTAGTACACAGACAAACTAGCAGTCGAAGATTTATTTTTTTCAGTACAGATCAATCAATGTGTTATGTTTAGTACACAGACAAACTAGCATGCGTGCACACAAAATAATCAATGGTGATCAAATGCTGCAAAATTACATGATCACTCATTCTTCTTTGTCCATAAAATTCACCCAAGTTTTGTTAAAACAATTTAATGGTAAAAGTTAAATCGAGACGAGAAATGGACCCAAAAAAATTATAGGATGATCAATCAAAAGTAGAAAAAATTATAGACATTTCTTAAAAAGAATATGGATGTGTTAATAATAGTAAGACATGCACCTATTAATCAAGACATATCCACTCAAGTTCTAAGTTTATTTCTCCACATTCCACATTCTGGAGCTTGATTGAAATGTCTTGTTTAACCTTACCATCAATGATATTGACAATGCTATCTTCTATAAGTGCATTGTCATTGGATTTCAACCATTTTCCTATCTGCATATCATCAAACATTCCAGCATCTCCAAATGCTATTGCAGATGTTATTAAAGGTTGAAGATCAATCTCTGCTTCTCCCATTATATCATCAGCTGAAAACAAGTCATGATCAAATACCCTCTGCAATACAATGAAACCAGTTGTTAATATAAAGTCTCATATTCATATACCAAAATAAATAGTAACTTAGCTTCAAACTAACCATGTTGTATGTAGGAAATCATGGCACAAAAGTAGATGAAAATAGAAGCTACAACCAAGTGCATTTTTTCAGGAGTTTGAACTTTTGCATTAACTATTTTCTTGTATAAATTTTAGGAGCGTTATTTGCAGTTGTTAATATAAAGTCTCATATTCATATACCAAAATAAATAGTAACTTAGCTTCAAACTAACCATGTTGTATGTAGGAAATCATAGCACAAAAGTAGATGAAAATAGAAGCTACAACCAAGTGCATTTTTTTGAGGAGTTTGAACTTTTGCATTAACTATTTTCTTATAGAAATTTTAGGAGCGTTATTTGCATTGTTAGATGACAAATTTTGTCTCCACCCACACTAGGTGTTGATGTCATGTTAGTTTGTGAGTGCATATTAAGATAATTATAGAATGCATTATCACATCTTCAGGGTGTCTTTAATGAATCGTTCATCGAGTTTTTTTGCAAAAATGCACACATCTAGTGAGAGTCTTCCTTCTCACTAAGTTTTCGTTCCCTATTGTTAGGGTTTGTTCCCCTCACCCACCAACCACCTTCGTCCTGACCCCAACTCCGATCATAAGGCCCCCCACCAGATTCACCGCCTCCAACTCCATGCTCTACGGTTGATATTCCTCATACTGACATGGGACCGAAGCGCCCTCCTCCAAAGCCACCGTGGAAACTATGCAATTCGGTCTTTCTATTATTGACTGGTTTGAGATCTAATATCCTTGATCTTTTCTTTCTGATTCTCAAGTTATGTTTTGTTGTTGGTGTTTTGTGGGTATTATTAGATTGTTTTATGTTTGTGCTCTATGTGTTTGTTAAAATTCCTTTTATGTGCTTGACCTTTTGGATTTGTAATTTGTGGAGAGGGTTAATGGTGGCTGCCACCAACCTCGACAGCCGGTTAGCCTTACAAATGACTTCTAGACGTGTGGTTAAATTGGTCATTTTTGAGACCACTGATAGTCGACTTGAACATACACAAGCCAAAGAAATTATCCTTAATTGGATGAGAGTAAAGATTGTGATCTACTATTCTCTTTGGCCACTACACGTGTGAGGAAGAAGTTAGTTTGGTTGATAGGATTAAGACTTTGGTTTGGTAATGCCCTATTAAGTTCTGATCCCTTTATATGTAATGTTGTTATGTACTTGGCTTATTTAGTTGTTTGTGTTGAACTCAGAATATGGGTGGGGAATGTCCTATCACATGTTCCTTCTGATTGTACCGATCGTATCTGTTTGAATGAAAGTTATATTATATTTACCGTAAAAAAACAAAATGAAGTGTTCATCAAAATGATGATGCAATCTTCAGCATTTTTTTGTTGTAATTTTGTGATGTTTGTTTGTTCCTAATTAAATTATGATTAGTCATATTATTTTACTGGTGGAATTTATTTTGTACCATGAATAATAGACTATCATTTGCTTATATTAGTATAAGTAAGACCATTGAATTATTGTGCTTATGTTTTGTATCATATATTGGTTGCCAGACTCTAGATAACTAGAGTATGTGTGAGAGGAAATGCAGATCATGAGCCAGAAAATAAACGGCAAGCAAATTACTAAATTTTCTCCAGCAAGTAGATTTAATATGATAAACTACACAAAATATTTGTTTTTAACAAGGCACGATAAAATTTAATCGTACCATACTCAGTGGTCCAAATTGCTGAGGAACAGATAACATAAGCTCCTCATTCCAAACTGGATTCAAATTACTCTTTATTACAGCTGTCTGAACAGTCTGAATGCAGTAACACCATTGTCAATTCAAATAGAAAGTTATCAAATATATTATTCTTCACCTAAAAAAATAAAATAAAGACAATAGTTTACCAATAGTATATGCTAATGAAAATAACCAACCTGTTGGCCAAGCTTCAAAACAACATATGGATCACTTGACATCATATCTCTGATTGCTAAATTTGTGCCATTGACCACTTTCACCTTCAACATTCCCATAAATTCTACCATTCCTTCCTATTTTCACCATCAGTATCAATCAAACATCCATGAAAATCACTCACGAAAACAATTTCATTTCATTTACTAATCGTGTAGTAATGTTGGTTGGACGCACGAAAGAGTGCCACGTCTATGTGAAATTAATTTGATTGGAAGATTTTCATGAGTGCAACAATTTAATAACCCGGTGGAAAACCAATACACATTGATATGCTAATTCAACTAATGGTCAACACAAAAGTACATCTTTAATCAAAGGAAATAAATATAATTACCATGTTCTTTGAACCACTAGTACTTCGAAAGCTATCCATAATCTTTTTAGAAAAACTTGATTGACGATTGCTTTTCGTTGATACAATGCGCAAACTATGTTTCAAAAATTCTTGACGCTCATACTTTGACCTGCAATCATAAATGTCACTAGTAAAATTCCACTCTTAACTTGAACATTGACAAGATTGGTACTGATTGTTGATGCTACCATGAACAATATTGCAATATTGTGCAAATTAGCCAATGCTCAACCAAGCACGATGGACTATAATTAAAAATAGTAACACTCAAGAAGAGTAAAAAAATCAAAAATAAAAATGATAAAGAAAATGCTAAAAAAATACAAGGACAAAAATTGGGTTCAGAGGACAAAAAATTAATATTGATATATTTACCTACTTTGTGGTGACAAAAATATGACAAATTTATAAAATATGTCAAATGATACTATGTAAGCATGTCTAACCTGATGAATTTTACACGTTGCTCATGACTAGCATCTGGTCCAGGTTTTGTACATCCTTCTGGAATATATGCCTCATATATCGAATTGGCAGAAGCATTTCCTCCAACTTCGATCATTGCATCTATTTCATCATTTGACCATTCATCCAATGTCACAGACAAAATCTGACAAGGAAAAAAGCAATATATTAATGCTTTAATGCATGACAAAGCACAGATAAATAACTCCAACTTATGTGCTATCATTAACTTGATAGACATAACTAAAGGAAAACAATGAAAAGGACATATAGTATGATCCAAAAAAGATGTTTTCTACACCTCACTTGAGTAGCTTGGGCATGTTTTTTTTTTAAAAAATAATGTATTGCTTGAAGATTTTGATAGGCCATGGTGAAAAATTGGGAGAAATCATGAATGCACCAGATAGAACAATCATCAATAATTTTAGGTGTGCGAGAATATTGACTTGACGTAGTTTAATGCAATATAAGCTTGAATTGAGTTGTGATTGACATGGTCAACCCTCTGAAAATGTTAATCGCGCATTTCACATAATTTCCAATTCAATGGCACTAGTAGTCGTCGTAGAAAATTGGCTTCTTAACAAAGATTTATAGAGATGTCTTTCACACTAACTACAATAAGTTTGCTTTTTAACTAACATCTATAGAGATGTCTTTCACACTAATTACAGCTAAGTAGTGTCTAGAAGTTATATAATTATAACTTATCTAAGATACAAATTCAATTGTACCTGTTATCCGTTGTTATTGACACGTGCATGGCAACACTAAAATGACCTCATTTTACACACTATATTCTTTATCACCATAAAAAATACACATATTACCTTTTCATTTTTATTTTGTACATTTACTCAAATAGCACAAGCCAATGTAGAATAGCAATCCTACATTGAAACTATGCAATTCATACTATTTCATGTGCATAGCCACCATTTAACAGTTTTAAAGAAAATAAATGTACCCAAATACAAAAGATCATTCTTCAGACTATTTCATGTACATGGCCATATAACAGTGATTGGTTGTTTTCTCACTAAACCAAGTTCAAATTAGCTATAACATGTATGTATACATATTTGTATGTGTACACACTATTAGATTTTCAATTATTTCATGACAAATTGAAAAAGGAACTCAATTTAAATATTTCTCATTGATGGACAGAAAATGTTTTTGAAATAAAAGATCAGGATTGATTACCCTTGATATATGAGTACCAAGACTTCTGTGCACTCCACAACATTTTAAGCAAACAAAAACCCCAATATTGGCTGACCTGAAGAAGCAGTACAAAAAATTAAATTTCAGCTAAGAGAAGGTAATATGCATTCTACAATTACAATTCACGTGACAGCATAATTACAAGGATGTCATAATCCCTTTATACACAAAAAACATGACACTCGACATTAGTTTTAAGAATGACCATGGCCATAAGCCTATAACCACAAACCAAAAAATATCACGTGGATATGTGAATAAACTTACGCCCATTTAGGATCTGGAGCACCACAATCAGCACAAAAGCGATTATCTTTCTGAACCAATAAATCCTTCAACCTTCTTTTACCTGTAAGAGACCTGCCAATCATTCAACTTCTCACGGAAAAACTAAATCAAAATGGCTTTGCATTTCACAAGTAGACATATGAAATGTTTGCTTAAATCGATCAGGCATATTTTAAAAATATGGAATTTGAGCCTTTAAAAAAAATCTTTCTGACAAAGATTTTAATTGAGAAAAACCATATAGCCAGCACAATTAATACTTCAACAAAATCTTGAAAAGTACAACGTTTTATATATAGCTAACAACAATGTCAACAAATATTAAATTTAATATTTTTTTATTTATTTCTTACCTAGTACCTCTAAGAAGTTTGTTAGCGTTTGTCTATGTCTAAAGTTAGCAAGTGATCAATGTTTCGTGATATAATCCATTACAATTTAAGAGCGGATATACACATAATTGAAAAAAGAGTGTGTAAGTGGAGAATTAAATAAATAGCAGATAAATGTGAGAGTATAAATTGACTTTTAACAAAGGGTAAACCAGTTGAATGCAAGATGATGTTGTATATTAAGAATCATAACATACTTGAGACAGGCCTCCCAAATTCTAACCGTCTATCCATCCTTGATGTCCACTAATAGCTGCCAAGTTAATCCACCTGAGGAAGTAAGAAATATTTGGTTAAAAACTATTTTTGACAGAATAATTTTATATAAGTCTAACAAAATAAAAATAAAAAACCAGTGAACTGTTCACGGAAAAATGACCAAATTATAATTCAATTGTCTCTTATAAAGATGACTGAAAGTAGTAACTAATAAGGCTTTTCCAATGAACTAATGCTTAGTTTTAACCTCCAAAAATTAAATAAATAAAAAAGTTTCAAATTTGGGGGGACCATGGCAAACATAGGCCACCCCTAATTGTTTTGCCCCTAATTGGAGGTTGGTCTAATTCATCTCTAGGGGAAGAAAACATAAATATAGATCAAAAATGAAAATTATGAAATTAATTGTTTGAATTAGCATACATCAAAATATTGGTTAAATATTAACATTAAACTTTCTATATCAGCATAAAACATATATATGCATTATACATACAATTTTGGTTCACAATCAATAAACAACGATGATTGGAAGCGCCTCCATTTTCAAATTTCAATTTTCTTTTTACAGTTGAAAGGAATTAGATAAAATTCATAAGAACGTTTATGCTTGAGTAAAAAAAAAAGAATGTTTATGTTTTGAAAATTGATAGAAAATATAGAATTTGTGAAACAACAAGAATAGAATTGAAAGATTCCCATTTTATTGAATAAAAGAAAATGAAATGCAAATGTGGATTGAGAAAGAGAATGAAAAGAATTACCGAAGAATGAAGAAATTGAAAAGGATGGAAGGTCGGATGATGGAAGAGAAAGAGAAAGGAGGAAGGTAGCGACATCATTTCTTTTGTCAGATTTAGTTGGTAACATACATTCAAACAAAACCATTTCTTTATAAATTTATTATTATTTAAATAGAAGTAGTGGGGGTGTTAATGTCTTTCAAACATATAAGTATGTAATATTCTCTCCATGTATGTTTGATTATGAATATCACTTTAAAAATATAATTACTTGTGAAGGTTGATATTTTAAATGTGTTTCGTATAAATTTTAAATAAAAAATTTTATTTTTATTTATCAATTATGTTTATTCTATATTTTTTATATTTATTAATATTAAATAATTATTTTGTATTTTTTAATATTTTTTATTTTATAAAATATAATAAATACCACCATAATTAACTCACACAGTGAGATCTTGAATTTGAACCCGAACAAGTCATTCAACGTAATAATATTTTATATTTATCACTAATAATATTTTTGTGTGTATCTTGAGTCCTAGCTACAAATGTTCATATTGTTAGGTTAGACGTATTCGAGCCCGATACCTCACAATTGTATGAGTTAATTATGGTATGATTTATCATCTCCTCTAAGATTAAAATATATATATATATATATATATATTTTGTGTGTGTTAAGGAAAATATTTATCCAATGTTTTGCATATATTTAATCAATAATAAATATTTATCTCGTATTTTTTAAATATTTATTAATTATAAATATTTGTTATTTGTTTTTATATGTATTAACAACAAATACTTGTACTATAAATTTATATTTATTATTGATAATATTTTTTGTGTGTAATTTTTTATATTTATTACTGACAAATATTTGTCACAAGTTTTTTAATAATGTTTGAAATTGAAAGAAAAAAGAAACAAAAAAAAATTAAAATTAAAATTAAAGACCAAGAAATATTTATCCTGTTATTTTTTATATTTATCACTTATGTAATTTTATTGAAATTACAATTTTTTTATATTTACTATTGATAAATTTGTGTCCTGTGTTTTTTTAACATTGTTT
>JBBPBP010009779.1:7247282-7277620 GCA_037974735.1 Cicer chorassanicum
TGTACTAGACAACATTATTATTATCTAAAAAAAACTCTTGAAAATAAAATTTCTGCTTTTTATATTCCTGAGAATTAATCTCTTCAGTTGTATGCAAATTATACATAATTTACAATAATAACTAACAAAAAAAAAACACCATTTTGAGTCAATTTGACAAAACCAATATTTTTTCTTCTTCCAAAAACCAACCTTATTACAATTTTGATTTATTGCACAAATAAAATCATATATTTCCTAAAACTTACACAAATCGCCTCATAGTTCAATCAAACCACCATTACCTTATTAAAACAACTATTTCTTCTTGAAAAACCATATTGTTACTATAAATTTTATACGAAGCGATGTAACTTTATCAAACAGAAATCTTAATGCAATATTAAACTCTACTTCATTACATAAGGTGTAGCATTATGAGCATTTTCATATGCTCCAAGTAAGATTTTCCATCAACCTTATTGCCAGAGAAGAAATCTTTGAGATATTTTTCCGGTGCCACCCTTTTGTAAAGAGGAGGATTTTGTGGGCCTTTGAGATTAACCGAAGTTCCAAATTACATTCATACTTTGGGTAACCATAGAGTATCTTTCCTTATCTGAACGCACTGTTGCCCTGTGATCAACACTCTTGTATAATCCATTAGATAGTAAAATGAATAATATGAATCCAAGGTTTAATATCCGAATGACTGAATACTTCATATGTTGTAAGCCGTTGATCTGGAAGAAATTTCAATCCACGGCTCAAAATCTCTATCTATAACCGGAAACCTGATCACCAGGTCGTCACATCGTTTTTCCAGCAAAAACTAAAAGCTCTTTTCTTTTTCTTCTTCCAAGATTAGTGAGTCCAAAGCTGTGATGTGATATGATATTATTATCAAATTATTTTCTTCCTTCATGCCAAAAAACCCACCATTTCCAGTTCCAACGTTCTTCACAACCAAGAAAACCAATTCCAAATGTCTTACGACGTCGTTTACAACTCTTATTCAAAATCCCAAACCCTCTTCAACTTCCTTAAACTCCACATTCTCAAACCACCTCAAAAATCAAAGACTAGACTCAGCACGTGCCGTTTTCAACAAAATCCATTCCCCTCACGTGTCTCTCTACACCAAACTTCTCCTCGCCTACGCTTACAACCACAGATTCCCAGAAGCACTCACCCTCTTCAACCAAATCCCATCAAATTGCAAAGACACAATCTCATGGAACTCCATCATCAAAGCCTCCATCATCTGCAACGATTTCATCACTGCCGTTAAACTGTTCGACGAAATGCCTCACAGAAATTCAATCTCATGGACAACAATAATACACGGGTTATTATCTTCCGGGAGAGTTGTTGAAGCGGAAACGTTCTTCAATGCAATGCCGCATGATGATAAAGACATTGCCACGTGGAATGCTATGATTCATGGTTACTGTAATAACGGTAGAATTAACGATGCTCTCCGTTTGTTCCGTTTAATGGGTTCACGTGATGTTATCTCTTGGACTTCAATCATTGCTGGGTTGGATCGTAACGGAATGAGTTATCAAGCTTTGGTTTTTTTAAAGAAGATGGTCGGTTCTTCTGATGTTGAAATTTCTTCAACTGCTTTGGTTTCTGGGTTGTCTGCTGCTGCTAAAATTTCAGATTTTTATGTGGGTGTTCAGATTCATTGCTGTATGTTCAAGTTTGGTTATTGTTGTTCTTTGGATGATTATGTTTCTGCTTCACTTGTTACTTTTTACGCTAGTTGTAAGAAAATGGAAAGTGCTTGTAAGGTTTTTGGGGAGATTGTTTGTAAGAATGTGGTGGTTTGGACTGCTCTTTTGACTGGGTTTGGTTTGAATGATAGGCATGTGGAGGCATTGGAGGTTTTTAGTGATATGATGAGATTCGGGGTGGTGCCGAATGAGTCTTCTTTTACTAGTGCTTTGAATTCGTGTGTTGGGTTGGAGGATCTTGAGAAGGGGAGAGTGATTCATGGTGTGGCAGTTAAGATGGGTTTGGAAAATGGGGTTTATGTGGGGAATTCTCTTGTTGTTATGTATAGTAAATGCGGTTTTATTGGTGATGCATTGTATGTGTTTAAGGGAGTTGGTGAGAAAAATGTTGTGTCGTGGAATTCTGTGATTGTTGGTTGTGCTCAGCATGGATGTGGAGTGTGGGCTTTGGCGCTTTTTAAAGAAATGTTGAGGGAAGGAGTTGAGTCTGATGAGATCACGTTGACAGGTTTGCTTTCTGCTTGTAGCAGGGCCGGGATGTTACAGAAGGCAAGGTGTTTCTTTGGGTATTTTGGTAGGAAAAGAGCGATGAAGCTGACGATTGAGCACTATGTTTGCATGGTGGATGTTCTTGGCCGGTGTGGAGAGGTGGAGGAAGCGGAAGCGCTGGCGATGAGCATGCCTATGGAAGCAAACTCAATGGTATGGCTGGTTTTGTTGAGTGCCTGCAGGGTGCATTCTAATTTAGATGTTGCGGAAAGAGCTGCGAAACGGATATTTGAAATGGAGCCTGATTGTAGTCCTGCATACGTGTTGCTATCGAACTTGTATGCCTCTTCGAGAAGATGGTCCGAAGTTGCAAAGATCAGGAGTAAAATGAAACATAATGGAGTTGTGAAACAACCTGGGTCAAGTTGGATAACTTTAAAAGGACTAAGGCATGAGTTTCTGTCTGGAGATAGGTCCCATCCTCTGACTGAGAAAATCTATGAAAAGCTAGAGTGGTTAGGAGTGAAGTTAAAAGAAATGGGTTATGTTCCTGATCAACAATTTGCCTTGCATGATGTTGAAATTGAGCAACAAGAAGAAATGTTGTCCTACCATAGTGAAAGGCTTGCAATTGCATTTGGGTTGCTTAGCACTGTTGAAGGAAGTAGAATAATTGTAATGAAAAATCTACGTGTATGTGGGGATTGTCATAATGTGATAAAGCTTCTTGCAAAGATTGTTGATAGGGAGATTGTGGTCAGAGATTCTAGCCGCTTTCATCACTTTAAGAATGGCATATGTTCTTGTGGGGATTATTGGTAGAACATTGTTTGTTCATTCACTGAAAATACTGGAAATTTTTGTTATGCACTGCAGATCCTTGATAACAAAGGAGGAAGTGAAGAGTTTGGTATGACACATTCATTGTCATTGCAATCTGTTAACTAAGACAAGATTCTTAGTAATGGAAGGAGCAAAAAGGAAAATTCTGTGAGAAGGAGTAGATGATTCAAAACGGAAGTGTGAATTAGAGTCATCACCAACAAGGATAGAATCCTTTTATGTATATGGAATACAATAAATCAAGTTTCCTATATAGCAAGATCTAAGAGATGTTGTGCAGGTATCTGGCTACTGCAAAAAATTGGAGGATTCAGAATGTTGAACTGCATCAAAAGGCATTGCCTTACATTTTTCAAGCTGGAAAATTGAGATGGGTACTGTTTCTGGTAGTGAGACTATAGCCACTACGAAGATAGGTTTGGCAGATGAAATTGGAAGCAGCCCAGCTGGAAATATGTTTGGATAGCAAGGATGGCTCCTAATAATATCCTAAGGAATAGAGGCAGGTGGGAAAGATGTTTAGGTAGAAAAATGAAAGGTGCTGGTGGTGAGAAGGTTTTAAAGATTGTTTGATTTTGTGGGGCTATTGTATTTGTAGTTGAATTGGGAGGAACCCCAGCCTTGTTCATGTTCACTGGTACAGGGCTCCTTAGGCATTGGAATTGGTTGGATTGGGATGGTCAGCAAAATTTGCAGAGGACTTCTAAGACATAAAAATACAAAAAAGACACGTGTTTAATCATGAAACAATTTCTTATTACCAAACTTTACATTAATCGAGAAATCCAAAGTAAATACTACCAAAACTCATACATACTGCAACTCTGAAGTAACGAGTTCAAATTTAAAATATAATGTTCAACTTAATAATATCAATGTTTTTACTGTTAGAGTTAATACTTAAAATACTAATAATTTTAATTACAATTTTTTATAATATTTTGTTTACTTCAATATACGCTTGGAGCAAATGAAGGAATGTAATTCATGTGATGGCTTGGAGATCAAACGGTGTAAAGCCTCAAGGGCAAGGATAGGTCACACCTTTTATTGGGTAGTAATTTAAAAAAAAAAAATTAACTTTTATGCTGTAATATTTTTTTTTACATATGCATTCAATTACATTTATACTTTTAAATTACTTTCTAAAATATTTCCACAAAAATCTACATTAAATAATTTGATTAGATGTGTATAAAAAAATTTTGTATTATCAATATATACAAATTATGTATAAATCGTATACAAGATAAATATTTCTCATTGATCAATAAATTAAAAAAAAAAAATTCACGAATAATTTATTTAAAAGATTATTATATATTTCATTGCATTATGTTTCTTACATGAAAAATTAAAGAGAGTTATAATACATTGATTAATGTTCTCACTTATCAATTAAATCACAAAAAATGAAATTATGATACACTAATTATAATTTATGTGATAAATTATACACAAGACACATGTTTGTCATTTGTCAATTAGTTAAAATATGATTATAGGAAAAATGCATATATGTATTTTATTAGTGATTTAATTCATATGCACTCTCGGTGTAAATAGTTTTTACATTATCAGTCAATCACATCTCTCACATCAATAGAGATGTGTGACTTTTGCTTTAATTACCTCAAAAGTCATTTCCATAAATGGTTGTGACACGTTTACGGTGTAAATTTTTTTACACCGACTATACACAACAATTCAATTATACACGAGATAAATGTTTATCATGAATTAATTATTTAAAACTTGAGTTTCAAAAATCAATTATTTAAAATATAAATATATATACATTGTACGAAGATAAACATTTGTCATCCGTCAATTAGTTAAAAACTTGTTTCGTGAGTAAATTACTTTAAAAAGGTCCCTATCAGTACAACTTGTACAATAGTTGCATAAATATTTGATACGTCATGTCTCAAGTTGGAATCCCCCACTTCTCCTCTGAGTTTCGTCATGAGACTCTTTGAAAAAATAGTTAAAAGAGGAACATGCATTTTATTTTATTTCTGATGTGTTTCTTGAATGTTTTACATAAAAAAAAAAATTATAATACTTTGAATATAATATTTTTTCATGGATCAAATACAAGATAAATTAATGTTTGTCATTGATCAATTAGATTAAAATACGATCTTTCACAAATCAATTCACTAAAATTATATTTAAGCCTATTTTTTGGACTTAATTATCATTTTAGTCTCCCTATTTTCACTAATTCACGAAATTAGTCCTCCTATTTTATAAAATCCGACTGTTTTAGTTCCTCTATCAGATTTTTGAACTAAAATATGGCGATGATATGTAATTTAAGACATACAATCTTATGATGTATAGCAATCTAAATGCTTTAATTATTTATATATCATTAAATTAAATTACAAAAAATGAATAATTTCAAATGTTGAAACTGAAGTTTTTTGAGGATTTTATGATAATTTAATCGATATTAATCATTTTATATCATCGTATCATATATATGTCACTTAAAACACATCACCTAACTATTTTATAATTTAAAAATAGGAATGAATGACCAAAACTATATGATTTTGAAATAGAATGACCAATTCCATGAATCGATGAAAATTGAGAGATCAAATATGCAATTAAGTTTTTTCTTTAAAGAAAATTATATACGTTGATGTTGACTAATTAAAAATTAGGTTTTAATACATTTTTAGTTCCTTTATTTTATTCAAAATTAACTTTTAGTTCTCCTATTCTAAAGTTGTGTTATTATTCCCTATTTTACAACTACAGGGATTAGTTGGTCCTCAATATTTTCTGATGTGGTATACTCATTAACGACATAAAAGCAATGTGACCCAATTAAATTGGATAAAATAGAATCGCTTTCAACATTCTTTTATTTTTCTTCATAAATATTTGCTTATGTTGTTAGTAACAAATATACTTGTGAAACTTTGTTGAATAAAAAATAAAGAAATTGATATTAATTAATGACCTAAATTCAACTGAGTCATAATAGAGTTTCCATCATCATAAAAGACACTGGAGACCAAAATAATCTCACCAAATGTATTAATGGGGATTATAAACCCAATTTAGAACTAAGAGAATTAAAAGTTAATTTTGAATAAAGTAGAAGACTAAAAATGTATTTAAGCTTAAAAATCAAAAGGCTTAATTGTAGTTTCTCTCTATTTTCACTAACTCACGGAATTAGACATCTATTTTAAAAGTCGACAATTTTAATCATCTATCAAATTTTTGAACTAAAAAAATAACGATTTGGCATATTGTAAATGATGTGGTATATGATTTCATGATGTAAAGTTATTACAACATTGTGAAGTTAACTTTTTTTCGAAGTATAAAGTTAATTTTTTAAATAGTTTTATTGCAATTTCACAAATATTAATCATTTCACGTTATCGTATCATATATCACGTTACTTAAAATATATTATATTATTATTTTTTAATTAAAAAATAATAATAAAAAACTATCATATTTTAAAATAAAATTATCAATTTAATGAATAAATAAAAATAAAGGATTAAAAAGTGCATTGAGGAAGTTAAAAGTTACCCACCACGACCTTGTAACTTTCGTTATATTTTATTTTGTTCCGCGCTAACTCCAACTGTGATTCCTTAAACCGCCGCCGTCGCCGATCATCGTATTTCTGACCTCCACCGTCTGCGATCGGTTAGTCCCATGCAACTTTTGTTTCTTCTAATCTATTCTCACCATTCCATACTACTCAATTTTGGCAAACTAACATCGCAAAACTTACGTTACGTTAGGTACATTTAATTAGGACTTATGAATTACGATTATCAGTAGCATGCACCGTTGATTGTAATTTCTACAATCACAGAAAGAAACACCTTTTTTGTTGTTACCATTTTCGTCATCACTAGAAAATAAATAATCTGAAATCCCCAATTTGTGGTGACTTTTCTGTTGCGTTAGAAAAATTTCTGGAGAATGTAGATTTATTTTGACCGTTTTTTTTTGTTTTGTTTAATAGCTTTAGTTTTTGCTTCTGTTATTGTGGGTGCCTTCTACTCTTGAAGCTGATCCTCTGCTATGTTTTCTTCTTTTTAATGATTACTATTTTTATTATTTTCAATTAAGCAAATCTATTTTTATTGATGTTCTTCGGAGTTTTTGATGAACACAACCATTGTATTGTATTTGCTGTATCCATGGTTATTATATCTTCAAATGCAGCACAACTTTATGTTTCCGCTGTCCATCTTTTGCAGATTTGCTGATATTTTATGAATCGTTGTTTATTCTATCTGTTTTTTTTTTTTTGGTTCTTTTTTATTATCATTATTATATACTATTTGTGTTGGGTACTTTTGGCATCTATCATCTATGTAATGTAATAATGTATAATGAATGGATTGTTGTACCAATTTAAGATTCTAATTTCTTTGCATCTTGGCTATGATGCATAGATACGAGTACGGTACTGAGTACGAGATACAACATTTAAAAAAAAATTAGAGTACAAATACGTAAATAACACGAGAGCTTTTTAAATCATGAACTAAGAGAGCTAAATTGTTCAATTCATAACACAAAATCACAAAACAAGTTTAAAAAGTAAAATATTATGTTTGGTTACAACAGTAAAGAAAGTCAAATACATAAATAATATTATATACTAATATATGATAAAGTCACAAATTTCACTCGCAACGAAGTAACAAGGAAAAATAAAGTACCCATGAGTACTGTATGCGTACCGGTATGTATCTGGTACGGGTACTTCCTATTTTAGAAGTGCCCATGCTTCAGAGCTGCTTGGATGTCCGAGTATTATTTTGGTACTTGGGTGGTTTGAATTTGTTGTAAACTATACCTTTTGGTGGGTTGTCGGAGCATTATGTTCTGTTATGTGAATTATGGAGTATTGGGAATTGAATATAGTCCAGATTTTGGTTAACTGATTATTTTTGGATGTTGAATTGAAATAATTTTCAGGGCCAAATAGCACTTCAAATGGATCTACGAGTTCCTCAACCATAAGTATGATTTTCTGTTCTTAGTTTTGATTTTTTCTGTTCCGAATTTCATTTACAGGTTCCATGGCAAAAAGAAAGGGAAGAGGTCAGCCTAAAGTGTCAAGGGTTCAGAAGAAGGTTAAACAGAGTGCAAATGTCGAAATGGTTGTTTTTGATAATCCATCAAATCAATTGGAAGTTGATCCTGGGTTTGTAGAGGAGCAGGAGACAGGTACACATGGATTCCCTCACATATATTCTCCTGTTACCTCCCATTCTTGATTGACACTTTTTGGGGGTCATGAGAAGCGTATGCTAACTGTTGTTGTATGTCGTACTTTTGCATTTCACGTACAGATATGCCTAAGAAAAGGGGACGGGGACGACCAAAACGGTCAAGCGATGAGAATTGTCAAGATAATGAATTGGAAGTTTCTCCTGGGTTTGTAGAGGAGCAGGAGAGAGGTAGACATAGATTCATTTTATCATATTTTCTTGTTAACTTGTGTCCTTTATTGATACTTGTCATGGGAATTGGTAAGCATTTCTAAATGTTATTTGCATTTCACATATAGATATGCCTAAGAAAAGAGGACGGGGACGGCCAAAACGGTCAAGAGATCAGAATTGTCAAGAGAGTGCTCCTAGAAACGTATGCAGTCCCATCAATCCTTCAAATATGGTGGTTGTTCACGAGGGTGAAGAATCAGAAAATGCAGCTATGGTTGCATGTAACATTTGGATTTTAATTTACCTATTTTCTTGTTTATCTTACTTGAGTTAATAATTTTTTTACATTTCATTAGCAAAATCAGTACTAATTTTTCTAATAGGAGAACATATGTTAACATAAAACTTATTGCGATAAATATTATATTTATTCATATTGAGGCATTACACAGTGACAAGGCTTTCTTATTGTTTAGAGGGACATTGGATAGTGACATAAACCGAACAATGGTTACAAGTGGGGGGCAACCCTCACATTACCAATCAATTTTGTGATGTTGAGTCAGACTCAGTCCAAATTCTAAGATGGTATCAGAGTGATACCATTCTCCGTGTCTTGTCACTGTTTTGCTTCCCCAAAGTATGAAACTTTACAGAAATTCAGAATCTCCCGTCCACCGTGTTTCTTTTTTCCTGCTTATTCATTACCATTTATGGTCGTCACCCTCCATTGTTTTCTATTGCTCTCATCACACCAGCTACTTCCATTGTCACCTCTACTACCATCCATCAGAATATTTTTTGCGAGTTTTCCCGTGAATTCTCCAGTCTACACACAGTCACAGTTGGATTTCCCGTGAATTTTTTATTTATTTTTTGTAATTGGATGTGTGGTTTACAGGCGCAGCCGTCAAGCCGTCCCAAGTCTTTGCTGCTAGTGCTACTGTGCTTGTTAAAGCCTAGGTCTTTCCGTTG
This sequence comes from Cicer chorassanicum, assembly GCA_037974735.1. Lineage (NCBI taxonomy): Eukaryota > Viridiplantae > Streptophyta > Magnoliopsida > Fabales > Fabaceae > Cicer > Cicer chorassanicum. The sequence goes on from JBBPBP010009779.1 coordinate 7,256,752, forward strand.
TACTACAATTAGGTCCTTTTTGCTGCAGTATTTGTTCTGGGGTCTTTGTGCCCTAAGACATGTTGTTTGGTAAGTTGTTGGAACTTTTCTTTTCTTCTGACTCTGTATTGTTCATGCTGTAGTTGTTTTTCTGGGTCAAACGTGGATGACTTCCCTTGTTGGTTTAGAAGTGAATCTATTTGACAAGGTTTTGCTTTTGGTTCTTGTTTGTTTGTGACTACCCAATAGCGGTTGTGGTTTGTTTATTTTGGCTTCGAGTCCTCCTATTTCAACTGCTTTTTTGTTGCTGGTGCTATTTTCTCTGCAATATATCTAGACCTCAACCGCTACTTTGTTATTTCAATATCGTTTCTAGTTAGGGCTTCAACTGCTATAAGTGTTGTCTTGGTCTGGTTGCAGCTAGTTTGCTACTATTCCTGAAAGTCAGTAGTGGTCTTGGCACTAGTTTTATCTCGCTGGTCTATTCTTAAGATTCATATACTCTATATTTTTCTATTTCAAATGGTATATCTGTAACAAGATTAAAACTTAGTAAGCTTTAGTTTTATCTCGGCTGCCCCAATCCTGCAAACTTCATGTTCCAAATATCCAGTCTTGGGCATGAGGGGATGTGTGTCGAGAGTTCTTCATTAGATAGTGACATCGCTTGAACAATGGTTGTAAGTTAGGGACAACCCTGACCTTATAAGGCCGCTTGAGTTTGTCCCAACTAATCAAAGCTCTATCAGAGGCCTAATGGGGAAGCCGAAGTATATCGTTGTATCGTAAGTCTTTATGTTGTTGGAGCCCGGCGGCGTGCCTTGCTGGTTGATACTGGTGGTGGAAGTATAGTAATTTGGGATACTCATAATAGATGGGAGATTGTTCGAATTCAAGAATGTGTATTTGGTCCCACATTGGCTATCTAGATGAAGTATATGCAAGAGAGGTGAATAATGTACCTGTCCTGGGTCTGCTGTACCACCCATATATATCTAGTCCTTCAAACCTTATGCTCCAAATTCCTAGTCTACCACCTGGTCGGTGGAATAGTTGGTAATGCAATGTAAGTATAGTGATTTGGGAGACTCACATTCGGGGGTAGTTGTTTGAATTAAAGTATGTTACGTGTTAGTCTCTATTGGATTGCAATGAGCTAAATGAAGGATATATATAATATAGATGACCTATATGCCTATTTCTTTAAGGCTTTGTGTTAGAATATTAGAAAATATCTTATGATAACTTTTGTATTATATTAGAGTATCTTGAGTTATTTCCTATGATCAATTTATAATCATAGAGATATCTTAGAATATCTCTCATTATTATTATGATTTGTTCCTGATATAGGATTGAGTCTATGTATCTCTATAAATAGAGATCAGTATTGAGTTGTTTGTAATCAAGTTAGCATAAAACTATTATCAATAATATTCAAACCCTTATTATTTTCTCTCATCCTTTTATCTAAAATACCAAAACTTCAACACTTTGGGTGGAGATGTGGTGCCTTGGTCTCTCGGTGGTTTTGGCCATTAACTTGTTGGACTACCCGCTGGCGTCAAATCCTGCAAAATTCAAGCTCCAACCTCCAGATGTCCATTCCTAAGTGTGAGGTGGTTTGTTGTGAACCCACATCAGACGGTGATATGACTTGAACAATCATTACAAATGAGGTGCAATCCTCACCTCACAAGTTAGTTTTGTGGCGTTGAGATAGGCTCAATCCAAATTTTTTGAGACTTTTTAATCAACTAAAATTGTTTGCTAATAATTGTACCCGTTAATGTTATGTTGGCCTTTTACGATATTTTTGGTAAATATGTTACAAATCATTTATTTATATTGCTTACTGTAACGGGTTAACTCTCTCTCTATCAAATCCCTTGTATAACCTGTGTTATTTTCATTCTTTTCTCTAATATTCTATATTATTGTGTTTATATACAGTCATGCCTAAGGAAGATGGACAAGAACAACCAAGAGTGTCAAGGGTGCAAAACGGTCATAGGAATGCTGATGGCACGGATATTTATGATAATCCATCAAACACGATGGAAGTCAGTCTTGGATGTAAAGAGGAGCCTGAGACTGGTACGATTATCAATTACATACTGATAAGTATACATGTCATTATATTGTTTATTGCTTGTATACCCTCTTTCTCTATTTATAAACAATTCTAGTTTTATATGAACAACATGCTTTTCCTTGGAAAACTTACTGCCTAAACCATTTTGTTTATTCATTTCCTTTTACTCATGTTTGGTTTTGAGGTAGGATTGACAAAATCACGGTGAGCCACCTCGATTTCGCAAAAGTTAAACTTTGTAGCTTTTGTAAAATCACCATGATTTTGCCAATCCTACCGTAAAACCAAACATACATTTTTAGTTATAAAAATGGCGCCTTATTTTCGATTTTATTTCTTGTTTTCAAATATTTATTCACAAAAAATGTGAATAACAATAAAAAAATATTATCTATTCAAATATATAAAATGAGGAAACAAAGCGAACTCAGTTTTATGATTATAAATAATAGTAAAACGGCATAATGTTTTATGGACTTCTTGGTATGTTACATTCTGCATTTAATATGCGCGTCAAGTTAAATATAGATTGCATGGCATATTTAGTAATCGACCTGAATAACCAACCTATAGTTGGTCTCTAAAATTTGCTTGCTGTCCTTTATTCCATTACTAGAAACAATAATTAAGAATAATTTCAATAACAGATGTCTTATTATTATTGATTCTGTGTGTGTGTTTTAGATGTATTTGATACACCTATGCAAAGGGGACGAGGGCGACCAAGAGGTTCATTGAATCAGAAGATCCATCCACAGAATGCAGAAGGAAAGTTGGATGTTTTCATTTTAATGGTGCTATAGTTCCTGGCTGTGAGTTCTATTTGAAACTTCTCTTATTTTCCTATTGTTTTTTTGCTTCAGATATAAGAGTCGGGCCTAAGAAAAATGTGAGAGGACGAACAAGAGGGTTGATACTTGAAATGAAGCGTAAACAGAGTCCAGATGGAAAGTTGGATGTTGTCATTCATCCTACAAGGCTGGTGGCTGTAGGTCCAGGCCGTAATGACTTCATTACTGATGTTTCTATTATTCTTCGCAAGAACGCTCGTTTTAATGTTAACAAGTGGAGACGGGTTCCACAAAATACTAGAGATACAATAGTGAAAAAAGTTCTGGTACGTTTTTGGCATTCACGTTGATTCTGATTGGTTTTACTTGTGATTATCATAATTGATGTTTGGGGATGCTACTTGTTACTTTTTCAGTGTTGTCTATACAATTTTTGAAAACATAAAGCAAAGTGAAAATAAGATGGTTTATTGCACATAAAACTGAAAAAAAAAAGTTTTCTCCAACCAAACATCCCATACATTTTTATGCTAACCAATCAACGTGACCAAAGTTGTCCTCATGAGGCTTGAGGCTTTTGGAGATGGGTTAGGTTTAAGTGTTTAACCCAAACTTCTAAGATGGTATTCGACTGTTTTCTAGATCTGCTGTTGGACCATCCTCATCTGTCCAGGCTTGGATCCCTAATGGCCTTCATTACGGCCATTGTGGGCTGAGGGGTGACCTCATTGCATTCCATCATATGTCCATCTTAGAATTTGACTAAGGCCTAACTCAATCTCAAAAGCTAGCTCACGGGATGATGGTTGGGGATTGCCCAAACTTTATAAGGATCACTTTGGCGATATCTTTATTCGATGTGGGATCTCAATATATCTGTTATGGCATTAGAGAAAACATGCTGATTTTACATATGCATTGCATTTAGACAGTTCTTCCTTTTTTTGAAATTGTTGCCCAATTTTTGTAATGTTGGGTTCCTTTTTTGGCGGGTGTGTTTTTAGAATTTATCAAATATATCAATTGCTAGTAACAGTTTAGAGCATCAATAGTTTGAACAATTAGTTGCTAGGTTAGAAGGACAGGGGTTAAGCTTAAATTAGAGGAAGATATAAGGGAGTTTCATTCATACTTTTTGCATGGAGTGTCACAGTTGTAAGAGAAACCCCTTGGAGGAGAGACTTGTCTCCGATACTACAGCGGCGTGTGTTTTAAGTACAGTCTTGGTTGGCATCTGTAAAAAAGTATAGTCTTGCCTGTATGTGTCTCTACAGAAGTTCCATTGGTTCTGTTTTGGCCCTGATGTAATTTATTTCCTCCCTCGTTTTTTCTCTCCGGAACAAATGTGTGTTATTGTGCATAAGGAGTTCTTTAGTTTAAATAGGTTTTGTTCTTGTTCACAGGAAAATTGGAGACTTCCTGATACAGATATGGTACGGAAAGCGATTCTTGATGAAGCAGGACGTTTGTACCGGAATTGGCGTAATAGGCTTCATGATCATTACTTAACATTTCAAACAAAGGAGGAGGCTTTGAAGTATGTTCCTGATGATGTCAATGAGTCTGATTGGAAATTCTTGGTTGATTATTTTAGCAGCCCTTCTTTTGAGGTGAATTGATGTATGCTTTTCCTATCCTACCTTGTAATTAATTTTAATAAATTCCATAACATGTTTTTTGTCAATCTTCAGATAATGAGCATGAAAAACAAGGCAAATAAGGCAAAACAGCGGACACATCATACGAGTGGGCAAAAGTCCTTTCAAGCAGTTAGCTTTGATGCAGTGAGATTTCAATTTAACTTTGCATGTGCTTATGTTGTCTTGTCAAACTGTATCACATTTTTCGATTAAATGTTAATCAAGTATACACATCTAACAGCGGGACCCGGTGACTGGAAAGGAGCCTGATTTGCAGACATTATGGCAGATTACACACAAAAGAGCAAATGGGGAATGGATTGACAAGGCATCTAAGGAAATAAATGTAATCACATTTAAAATTACCGTTGCAATTTTATATGTAACTTGAATTTGATGTCCCCCCTCTTATTTAAATTGTCAACTGTTGTATTGTATCAATTCTTTATAGGACAAGGTTGCTGAACAAATCGATGAGAAGCTGCTAGAGAATTATCAGGATGGGGTGGAAATAATTGAACCCGAAATTATTAGTAGTGCCTTTAAGACGGTGGTTGGGAAGAAATCATATATGCAAGGTTTAGGAGAAGGACTGAGGTTATCATCAAGCTCTGTTAGAGTTCAACAGCTGCAGGCTGAATTGGACGTCCAAAGGATGGAGACAGAGAATGCTAGGAAAGAATGCAATGAAATAAAAGCTAAACTTGTCGAGGTCGAGTCCCAACTGGAGGAGGAGCGGCGGAAACGAGAGGAGAGTGAGGCTCGACTACTGGACCGTCAAAAAGAAATGCAGGAAATCAACAGTCAGGTTCAGACTGCCATCCAGTCAGCATTGTCCCAATATTGTCCACCAGTGAGTATATAAATGATGAATATATTGTTGGATTTTCAATTTTATAATCAAGCTGCTTTTAATTTTGAAATTACATTAACCAATGTTTTTTTGTGATAGACGACGACTGAAGCAGAGACCTCATCAAAGCATAACAAAAAGATTGCAGAGCTTGAAGCACAACTCCATGAGGCAGAAGATGTGATAACAGATATTAGGTCAGAATTAGCTAGGTATCGCATGTATTAAGAAAGGAATACAAGCAATTGCAACCCTCTTACTAAGTAAAAAGTTTGTTTTGGTTTACTATGTAAAGGTAAGGTTATATTTGGAGTACATGAGAATTTGCTTCACAGACTCTTAAAAGCCTTCGCTAGGAGAATTTATGTTTTCAAATGAATGAATGTTTTGTTTATAAAGGATTGGGAGAATGATATGAGACGTTTTCTTCAATTTTGTACCCGCTTGTGCCGTTGATTTTGCGCTATACAAAAAATGGAAACAAAATTTCTTATAAACAACGATCACTTATCAATATTTGCAATGAATTTTGTTGAAAAATAATTGTACCTCTAGTCATATTTACAAGGAAAATTATTTGCAATTGACAGACAGGCAAGCATTTTCTCGATTCTAGATTTTAGAAAATAAATGACTTTGAAAAATTGATTTTTATAATATTTTATCTCTTATTATAATATTTTTAAAAAAAAATTAAAAAAATTTCAATTATCTTAAAATATTATTAAATGAAAATTTTGTTTAAATAGTTTATTTTAAAATATCATTTTAAATATTTATTTATTATTTGAATAATGAAATTTTTTAAAAAATAATTAAAATAAAAAGCTATTTTGAGAAAGTCTTTATAAAATTCATTTTTGAAAGATATTTTTTTTTTAAATGTAAATTTTATCACGTTAAAATATGTAATAATGAATATATGAATTATTGAATCTCAAAATTATTTTTTAATCGGTTACAAATGAGTCTAAAACAACTTTTATTATTTTTAAATAGTAGTGTACAAATGGCGGGTTAGATCATATTTAATGTGTCTTTTATCCGGTCCCAATATTTGATCGGTCAAATTTTAAACCCTAGCCTATCCTTTAACCCAATCAAATCTGATGAGTTGCAGGTTCATTAAGAAATAAAGACGAATTTGTACCAAGACGAAACGACAAATAGTAATCTTAAACTTTCTTTTATAAAAAATGCTAAATAGCATCCGTGGTCCCTTAACTTAATTTCAGTTAACGTTTTAGTTATTTATCTTTTTTTTTTTCCCCCGATTTGGTCTTTTATTTTAATTTTAAGTGACAATTTAATCTTTTATATTTTAAAATATCAACAATGTTATCCTTTTTTTTTTACAAAAATTCAAAAAATTTATCAAAATTTTCAAACAAAACCCATAAAATTAATTATATTCTTCAATATAATACAAATTTCATCAAATTATTTAAAGATTAAAGTTATGAATTTGATGAAATTTGTATTATATTGAGGATGATAATTAATTTTATGGGTTTTGTTTGAAATTTTTTATGATTTTTTTTTTTTATAAATTTTTGCAACAAAAAAGGATAACATTGTTAACATTTTAAAACATAAAAGATCAAATTGTCACTTAAAATTAAAATAAATGACCAAATAAAATAAAAATATATATAGGACTAACTGAAATTAAGTTAATTGACCACATGTGCTATTTAGTCTATAAAAAATAATTAAACATAAAGAAACTCATGATAAGTCACGTAAGGTTACCACTTGCCAATTCATTTAAGAGTAGTAACTCATAATATTGTTTACAAACTATAAATTAGTGATTGATTGACAATTTTTTTTAGAGAGAGGTCCAGTAATAACCAAAAATTATCATTTGCCCTTAAATAATTTAGGACGGGACGATCAACCTATAACATAGTCAATATTCTATCAGTTGTCTTGTTAGGTCTTGTATACCCTACTTTTAACTAAATTATCATAAAAATAATTTTTTAAAATATAAAATTAAAATAACTTTTAAAAAATTTGACTCAATATAACACCAGAAAATATTAAATTACACATGTGTAATACTAGTGTATTATTATACTGATTAATAACATTTTAATGTGAGTCAAAATAAATATATAATATTTTTATTGAATATCTATATTACAAAATCTTTTTTATTATTAAATTGTTATATCGTATTTGAGATGTCATTTAAATTTTTATGAACAAAAAGATGATATCTCATTTATAAATTTCAAAATTTAAAAAACGGTGACATAAATTCTTACGGATCATAAAAAAAATAAGTATTTATAAATCGCCCACTAAATTTATTAGCTAAATATTAGAAACAACATCGTACGCTATTAGAAATAAGTCACGTTCCAAATCGATCGTGGCTAAAACATTTGAATCTCATTAGTTTCATGAAAAATAAGAGAAACTTTTACATTTATATTTTTGCTCAAAACAACTTGCTAATTTATCTAAAAATACCGTGATCATTAAATCATGCTCTCATTAATAAATAAATAATGTTTTTATTAAATATTTATAAAATCTCTATATTACATGAATAATATCATAGAGAATTGATGAAGCTATTATCTTCTCAAACTAACGTGATTTAATAAAAGCGTATATAACTCGATGACAAATTAATGAAAACAAAGTTCCATCAAAAATATGAATTTTATAATAAAAATAAAAATGATCCATCCTAAAATGGAAACAAAGCCCAACAATGACTTTTGTAACATGAGTATTTGGCCTAAAGTGATCGAGCAATGTAACAATGCTCGAGAATAAACACGATACCTTGAAAATTATCAAAATCCTAGTAATAATAGATGAATTCAAATTGGGTAGTCAATAAATAGTGGAAAGAAATTTACCACTGTTATATACTGTAATTTCTATTTATGACCTTTTTTTTAAAGATAGACGGAAAAAAATAATTAGTATTATTAAATTCATTTTGACGTCTTATTAGTATTATTGTTAAAATTGAAATTAAAATAAAAACATTTTTAAAAAAGAAAAAGAAAAAGAAAGAGCTTAAAATAAATGAAAGAAGTAAGCTAGGTCGAAATCCCTTACTTTGTAGAGAGTAACCAGTATAGTGTGTTAGTGCAAAGCGAAGCAAAGCAAAGCGAAGCCCTAGACACACAGAGTTCGTTACCAATGTCGCTCAGTAATCAAACCCTTGACATCTCCGGCGAACGACAATCCGGCCAAGACGTTCGTACTCAAAACGGTTCGTTTCATCTCTTTCTCACATTCTCCTTCTCCCTTCAATCTATCATTTATCTAATACGCTTTCTCTCTGAATGATTCCAGTGGTAGCATGCCAAGCCGTCGCTAACATCGTCAAAACCTCATTAGGTCCCGTTGGTCTCGACAAGGTACATATAAGATCCATCAAATCTCAACTTCTTCTTCTTCAATCTCACTTTCTTTCATTTTCATCACTTCGTTTCCGTTTTCTTTTTCAGATGCTTGTTGATGACATTGGTGACGTCACTATCACTAATGACGGTGCTACTATACTCAAGATGTTGGATGTTGAACACCCCGCTGCTAAGGTTTAACCTAAATCCAACCGTTCATCGTGATGTTGATCGTTTCGTTCGGTAATATTCATTCACTCTCTTGTTTTTTCTTTTTCAGGTTTTGGTTGAACTTGCTGAACTTCAGGATAGAGAAGTTGGAGATGGCACTACTTCCGTTGTTATTGTAGCTGCAGAGCTTCTCAAAGTAACTTCCCACTCTCTCTTTCTACAAATTTATATGCATATTAGTTGTATTTGAATAAATAGCTTAATTAGGCACTTTGTATGTAAGTGTTTATGTTATGTATAAGCTATTTCTATAACAAGATGTAAATAAAGTCATATTGTTTTCTTATAAGATGTAATCTGTTTTCATAAGCTATTCTGAAGAGCTTATTGAAACATGCCGAAAGCATCTTTTGGATATGTCCTAAGTTGTTTCCATACGCTCTTCCAAAACAGTCTAGTGTTTACACTAATACAGAAGTTTAAATAAGCCAATTCGAAAAGACCTTCATGTATAACATTTGTTACTCTTTTTTGTGTGTGTAGAGAGCAAATGACCTTGTCAGGAATAAGATTCATCCAACCTCAATTATCAGTGGATATAGAGTAAGTTTTATATTTTTAAATTTTATTTGTCTTCTATTGTAGTTAATTTTAGTTAATCCATCTATTGTCTGGCTTTATTATGGTTACATTTTATTTTACAATATTCTGGCGTATGAATTGGGAATTTACTCAAGATTTTTTTTAACATCTCTGTTTGATTATTCTGGATAGCTTGCTATGCGAGAAGCTTGTAAATATGTAGATGAAAAGCTGGCTGTCAAGGTAAGGTTTCCTAACATTTTTATTTATTAATTCATTTGTTAGGCCAGTCAGGAATTAGAATTCGTTTTCTTAGATGGTCAATAGATGAAATTGTTACCATATTTAAAATCCAGTGCTGTTAGTTAACAAAGATTCCCCTGTCTAGAGTCACTGTATGTTGTATTTCCGCACATTCTGAGTCTAATTTTTTTGATTCATCTGCTCACTGTTGCCAAGAATATTGTAATACTTTTTTGCTATGCTTACTATTTATGTATTCATGTTTAAATCACCAACTTAAACATAAAAGAAGTTTCTGATGTGATATGCATATGTATTTAATTTAATTAATATGTACGAAAGCTTGCATCTCTTGGCCACTGGTCCCTTTGTTATTTCCGGAGAAGCATTCAATGGTTTAATTAGTCACTGTCGTGACTTTTGTCTGAAAATTAATGCATGTAGAAGCAGTTATATATTTTTTTGTGTTGCTTAGTCAGGTTGTTCTCTTCACTTTTAGGTTGACAAGCTGGGGAAGGAGTCACTAGTCAACTGTGCCAAGACCAGCATGTCGTCAAAGCTGATAGCCGACGACGGTGATTTTTTTGCCAATTTGGTACGTTTATAATTGTATTGACACTATAATGAATATGTGGTGTTTACATCACTTTAAGTTGTTGCAAACCAATCATATTTTGCAAATACATGTTTGTTCACGACTAATTGGATAAAGCTTATATACATAATTCTGTTTCTTGTCTGAAATTTTACTTGGATTTTTAATTATTAATATTATATAGGTTGAAAACCTGATATTGATCTAGCTATATATAGATTATAACATATACTTTTATTAAACCAACACTTTGTCACCCTTTAACTAAGTAACTGGCTAACTTCCCTTACTCCTTGGGCATCTTCTTGTGTCCTAACACAGTATGAATGCAGTCACATGAAACTGTAGTACATAAGCTTTAATCTTGATGTTATAAAAAACTATCCAAATGATGTCAATGTTAGGATGACACTGAAGCATTTTATTAGTCCGCGTGTTTCATTGAAAATTAGAAGTTTAAAATCTTTAATTGAATGACATGGCATGGCATGAACAATAGTATCTTGTCGAATTGTATTCATTATGACATTGCTTGATCGAAACACTTTTGTAGGGATAGGGTCAATAGATAATAAAACATTTGATCTTATTGAATTCACTGATTAGACCATTAAGCTTTTGAGGTCATGGCCCATGTAGTTTTCAAAAGCAGTTTTGACTCTCTTTTTATAGGCTTATTGTGAAGTTATTGATTGGTTATAACCGAGATGCTAACTGCTTTTTTTGTTTGATGTTTCTAGCTGTGGGTGTATGCTTTCAATATTCTTTTCGGTTGTGAAATTTACTTGTGTGTGCAATATATGCAGGTCGTAGATGCCGTGCAAGCTGTAAAGATGACCAATGCTCGGGGTGAAGTTAGATACCCAATCAAGGTTGGTAGTACAATTCGTCTTGATATATTTCTCACGAGGCTTTCTTTCTGAATGAAAGATATCAATTTTAAGCAATATGTTGAAAATCTTTAACATCTAGTTCAATCTCGCTTCTTACGTGGATTTAATTCTGTTTCATTTTGATCCTGGTTCCAGGGAATCAATATATTAAAGGCACATGGTAAAAGTGCTAAAGACAGCTTTTTGATGAATGGTTATGCTCTAAATACTGGCCGTGCAGCACAAGGAATGCCTCTTAGGGTTTCCCCTGCAAAAATTGCTTGTCTTGATTTCAATCTTCAGAAGACAAAAATGCAATTGGGTGTTCAAGTATTAGTTTCTGATCCCAGGGAACTTGAGAAAATTCGCCAAAGGTACTGTCTGCACGGCTTCTACAACATTATGATACCTTCCTAGATCCACTTTCCTTCAATATGAGAATAAATGTATTATCTTGTTGAATTATTGAATATGTGCTGTGTAAAAGAAGTATAAACAGTATTGGTCTGGATGATACGGCATGAAGTTACGAATCATTAAAAAATTGTGCAATTCTTATTTAAAAAATATTAATCTAATTGTGTAATGCTGTCTCGTGTTCCATTTCATTGTGTAAATTTGCTTGTGCTTGGTATGGGACAATTTTCCACACTTGTGATTTTGATAGATAAAGTAACATGTATGCAATATGTTTTAACAAATGGTAATTTTTCCTATTTCAGAGAGGCTGATACGACTAAGGAACGCATTGAAAAACTACTGAAAGCTGGAGCCAATGTTGTTCTAACCACTAAAGGGATTGATGACATGGCACTCAAGGTATATTGCTTTATTACTTTCTGATACGTTTTCAACCGATTTATCTCTTCAAACAATAAGATTTAGTTAGTCTTTCATGTAGAATTTCAAAGAATATGTATATATATATTTTTTTTTTATATATCGTCTCTTGACTGTTTAGCATCTTTTTATTCTAATGCTATAGGCTACTCATCTTGATATCTGATATGATAGAGGAAAAACAATACTAAGATATCTGACTAAGTGTATTTAAGTTAAAGCACGTTTTATTCTTCAACAGACTTGTATCTTGATTAACATGACTATCTTAGATGTGGCGAAAAGCCAGTAGACCCTGTAGCTCAGAGTGATGGGAATGGGGATTTGAGTTTTTGAGTAGCTACTCCTTGAATATTTATTGATAAAATTTAATTGACAATTTTATCTATTTTTCTTTTGCATGTAGGCTTACATAGTTTGCTGTCGAATTCCATTTCTATTTCTCTTTTTTATAGTCTCTGTTATAGCTCTTGAGGACAAATACATCCACCCTCCCTTTCCGACCGTATTAAATCTTCAAAAAGTGGACTCACATTTCCGCTCCCTTTGTATGGATCTCTTTTGGGCTTTTAAGGGGTTCCGGAAACAGGATTTTACCAATTCCAACCAGTGCTTTCTAGGATATATGAGATGTAGAGATTAGGGTAATTTAAAAATAGTATTCCTGTGATTGTGAGATCTATGGATCTTTAACCATGCTACTTCTGATTTTCTTCTTCCTGCATTAATTAATAGATATCATGGGTCATATTGATGGATTGCGTTCTTCCATTATTATATTACATGTTTTGTTTCTGATGACTTGTCAAAAGGATCAAGAATTTAAATTTAACTAAGTATTTCTGCCTGACTTTTTATTCCTGGTTTCAGTACTTTGTTGAGGCTGGGGCAATTGCTGTGAGACGTGTGCGGAAAGAGGATATGCGCCATGTTGCCAAAGCAACTGGGGCAACATTGGTAAGCCTTTGTTAAGTTTAAATTTATTTATTGAAACTGTGGGATAAGCTAGTAAGTTGGCAGTAAATCAGAATATCCATCACCATGTGCCATTTTTTATTGAAACTGTGGGATAAGCTAGTAAGTTGGCAGTAAATCAGAATAAAAGATTGTTGATGTTTGTATGGATTAGGATTGCTAAACATGTCTTTGTTTCCATGCAATAAGTAGCTATTGATGCCGAAATCTTCCTACATAGAATGGCAGTGTTATAAAAAGATTGACATGTCTATATAAATTATTTTTGTAATCCTGAAATCAGAATACTGTGTCTAAAAGGAATAATGAAAAAAATAAATACATATCTGATGTCTAACAAGTGTCCATGGTCATCTTTTCCACTCATTCCAGTTTGTGTTACCTTTCCCTTTATTTTTTTGGAAATTAACACCAAACTCCTGGCATTAAAATGTGTTTCACTATTTTAGTAGAACGGGGAGCTACAACTTTTTTTTTTTTTGTAAAATGGCATGTTCTGTTTGTTGTTTGGAAGGGTGGGTAATATTGGGTGAAGAATGCTTATAAAATATTAACTTGGGTTGTTAAGAGTAATTTTTACTGTACATATGGTAATGAATTAATGAAAACTATTCACATAACTTTCTGCTTGTTTCATGAACAAAATTCAAGTGCTGATTATTAGAACTGTGTGTATGCATGTATAACTGTGTCTATATATATATATATGTGTGTGTGTGTATGCATGTATAACTATCTGTGTAGTGTTTCTTTCTCATATTCTCCATTATGCCGATTCAAAGTTCAAACCATTCTTTTTTAATAAATAAACATCTTCATTCATTAAATATTGAGGTACACGTTAATACGTTATTTGTCATGAAAGTACTATCTTTTGTCTATCGTATACTTCTTGAGAAAAATGTTTCACATACTGTTTTCCTCTATGGATGATCAGACTTCATTTTTATTGTGATTGATTGATGCAGGTCTCAACATTTGCTGATATGGAAGGGGATGAAACTTTTGAACCATCATTTCTTGGAACTGCAGATGAGGTTGTTGAGGAGCGTATAGCCGACGATGCTGTAATCATGATTAAAGGAACCAAAACTTCTAGTGCAGTAAGTGGTTGAGAGCTTGGGATTGAGTTGAAGATTTTTTTTATAAAAGAATAAATTCATTGAAATCGAAAAGTACAAGAATCTTGAGGAGCAAGAAACTTCCATAACCAAAAGAGGAACAAAAAATTAAATGATATACATACATAAAAAGCATTGATGGAGTCAAACTGGCCAATCATTTTGCATATCTGTCAAGAGATTTCATAAAGATCGCGTGCTTAACACAAACGTAATTGCCTAATCTTACTTAGTTATGGGTATGCATGCCCATACTGGTACTGATGCAGGAGAAATGACTACTTTTAAAAGCCAGGTTCAAAAGCACTTTTAAGTAAATAGAATATACAGCACTACCTAATAAGATAGGCCTTTATATACAGCACTACCTAATAAGATAGGCCTTTATATTTGAAGGAGCGGAGTAGTCATTTTCTCTTACTTTTTTGTTGACTTTCTTCTTTGTAATGGTAACTACATTATATGAAATTTATTTGATGGAAATTTATCTTGATGAAATTTTCATTAATGAATAAAGATAGCGAGACCCAAAACTGATTCCAGATAAAGAGGGCAACTTGGTGGTATTAAGCTCCCTGACATATGGGATCTAGTATCAGAGTTCCAATTGTCTGAATTTCCTATCGTATAAGTTACACATAAATAGAAATTCCATGAAAATGTGGAATCTTTAACATTATTGAAATGAGGATGGGATAGTCATACAAAGATAAAAAATAGTAATGATAATTTTTTTTAGAAGAGTGATGATATGACTATGAAGTTATATATCATTTATTATTTGGGTTCACATTGTTTATAGCAGATGTTATCACCTGACTGTTTTGTTCCTCTTTAGGTCTCTTTGGTTCTCAGAGGTGCAAATGACTATATGCTTGATGAGATGGACAGAGCTCTCCATGATGCACTATCAATTGTCAAGAGAACGCTTGAGTCAAATACCGTAAGCCTGCATTCTCTAGCTTTGAATCCTATTTGGGGACAATTAAGTTGTCCAAAACTGAAAACATTAATTTCTTCGTGCCAGTTGAATTTACTGAATGAGGGCTTTGTTGGTGGGTGATCAGATGCCATGAAATGGAAACTTGGGTCATATTGTTCTGTTATAAGGGATAATTAAACCAATGATTAATGTTAATGAGGGATTTTGAAGTATGAAGTTTTATTGCTGTCATGTTGAAGTTAGGTCTTTTTGGTTGATAATCTATAGGAGTATATATTAGTATAAGTATAATAACTTAGGGATTCAGGCTATTTATGGTATCCCATCTGTGTTGATTCTTTCATGTTTACTAAAAGTGTTGTGTTAGGAACCCAAAATTAAGAGAAATAAGAATGGAATTGATGATTGAAAACTAAGAAAAATGATTACAAGAGTTGGAAGATGAATACCTTCTGTCCTATAAATTCTTGAAAACAGAATAACTATTATGATATCCTCCCCATGACACTAGCCCTCTCTATATATTCCCTTTTCTACGTGTATTTTCCCTCCCACTCTCTAACTAACTTGCCAACTCAGCACTCTCTTCTTTCATTTGGTCCTTTCTCTTCCTGAATCGTATCATGTTGTGACATGGGAATTTAATCCAAATGTTATATTATGTTATATAGTGATATCCGAAGTTAGGTTGTATAGAGTACACAATATAAGCAACAGTGTGGTTTTGGGTGAACATGCGATTAGACTTTTGATGGTTAAATTGTTACTTTTTGCTATCTTCATTGGTTACATTGAATTTTCTTCTGTTATGCAGACCTGCAGTTCATTGACACTATTTTTTTACTCTTTCTACTTGGTTTTTAATTATATAAAATTCAGGTGGTGGCTGGTGGAGGTGCTGTTGAATCAGCATTATCAGTTTATTTGGAATACCTTGCTACAACTTTAGGATCGCGGGAGCAGTTGGCAATAGCAGAGTTTGCCGAGTCTCTGTTGATCATTCCAAAGGTAAGAGGCAAGCCAAGTTAACAGCTTAAGGCTAGATCATATGTATGTATGTATGTATGTAACACTTTTCTGGTGCAGGTGCTTGCTGTCAATGCTGCTAAGGATGCCACAGAGCTGGTTGCAAAATTACGGGCCTACCACCATACTGCACAAACTAAAGCAGATAAGAAGCATTTATCAAGGTATGTGCCTACAAGTAAACTATATATCGTTCTTCTTTTCTATTTCTTAAAATAAATATTGTTTTCTCTCTTTCCAGCATGGGTTTGGATCTTTCAGAAGGAAAGATTAGAAACAACTTGGAAGCTGGAGTCATCGAGCCTGCAATGAGCAAAGTCAAAATTATTCAGGTGTGTATTTAGTTATATATTATCAGTACCTGACCTCAACTTAGAGCTTTCTTATACATCTGTCTGAGCAAAATTGTTTACTGTCATTTATCAGTTTGCAACTGAAGCTGCTATTACTATTCTCCGGATCGATGACATGATCAAGCTTGTCAAGGAAGAAGGTCAAAATGGGGAGGAATAGTGTAGTTGAATTTTGGCGTCATTTACTTCCCAGATCTTGCTAAAGGGAGGGCTGTACTGGTGTGCATTTGAAGAGGAAGCTATATTTATTGCCCTTGATGGTTTTGGAGGGAGAATGTTTTATTTTTCTTTCTGAAAGTAGCTATTTTGTTTTTTTACATATTTGCAGCTAATATTTTGTATTAGGGCGAGAACATTTTGTTTTGGCAAACATTTAAAAGTGGCAGTGTCTGTCGTGCATTGGCTGGTTGCATGATGCACATGCCTTTCCAGGGCATTGTTTGGTTTGTGGAATTTTGACGTTTCATTGGTAGTTATTAGTGTTTAATGTAACAACATACTAAGTGGGATTATAGTGCCAATATTTTTGATAGAAGCGTAATCTTACATTTGTTTTAATAGTTTATAATGTTGCTCTATACATGCTAACCTCACCAGTTAACATTACCGATGGGCTCATGCAACACTGTTAAGTAACAAGTTATTATAAATTGAATATGAAAAAACTTGAGAAACAAATTTCAATTTGATTTCATTCCAATGCAAATTGACAGGTTTTAACATTAGGCTCCCTTAAATGTAAGTGACATGATACAGAGGCTAACCTTAATCGAGCAACGCGAATTCATGTAATAGTATGAACCATTTAAATATTTTTTAATTTTCTCAACGAAATTTAAATCAACAATCAAGAGAAACCAAACACATGTAAGGTGCTTAAGTAAGGGTTCGTTGTTTTTTAAGCTGTCTCTTAATTTTATGATCTATCCCTTCTATAATTATCTTGAAAATTGGTTGCTAATAATTTAAAACTATATTTTTATTTGAAAATATTTCGGACAAGAGAACTACTAACTTTAAAATTTTTATTATTATGTTTTTCTCGTTGTATTGTATTTTCTATCATTATTTACTTATCCTAACAAAAATAATTTATAAATTATTATGTATTTATAATTTCTTTTATGTTTTTAATAAGTAATATGTTTTTACATATTAATTAAAATAAAAATAAATGAATTAGTATTTTAATTTGAATTAGTATAACCCTAAAGAATAAATTTTTGCTTAAAGAATACTTAACGTCGATGTGACGATATGGTCCACTTCAAAATGGTTTGTGCAATTTAAATTGGGTTGCTTATTTTTCTCTCTTTGAAGATGTTTTTATTTTGACTTACAAGCTGTATTTATTGTAAATTGATAAGGTTAATAAAAAAAAACTGTTTTCTATATTGTTAGGCAAAACAACAATAGTTTATATTGGTGTAAAACTTTATTTAATTAGTTACGATTATTTTAAAGCAATAAGTTCCTACCATTGATTTATTTATTTATTTTTACAAAAAGCAAAAATAATGAGCTTGAAAGAGATGTATTTTCAATCTAAATCAATTTTATACATACATCTACCAAAAGCTTACTATAATATATAAACTCACTGATATTAAAATAAATGATTTAATGTAGTAAATAATGTATACTATTTATATTTATACTAACAATGTATGCTTCTTATTAGAATTTAGTGTAAAACCTATTTATATGTTTCTTAATCTCAAAAAAATAATATGAATTTTATTTATGTAGTAATATTCTAGTTAGAAGCAACAAAAAATGGGGTGAAAGAGACAAATACACATCTTATCTCTATGCATAGGGAGTAGACCTTATAATCAAGTGAGGCATATGATTTAGGTTACTTAAACCGAGTCAAGTTAAATTTATTTAAATTACAAGCTAAGTTCAAGACTTGTTTTAAAAGATTATTGAACTAGAAAGACGAGGCTTTAGATAATTTATAAAGTTTATGAACGTTAATCTTATCTATTTAAACTAACAAATGAGTTAAGAGGCTTTAATTTTTATATTTTGTCATCCAGCTCAAAAATCAAAATGCATGTTCTAAATCCAAACATAAAAGGAAAAAAAAGGCGCACACAATTTTCATTGTGAAGTGCACATTTGAAAGTCATCACAAATTTATTATCGTCTTGTTAACTTGAAGCCTAAGAAAGCAAATGCAAAATCCACTTGACGTGTCATGTGCAATATCACATGTTCACAACCAAAACCGTTTATTGTTTATTTAGAGTAGATAGTCAACAACCTCGGCACGAAAATGTCTTGTCTTGAGCCCCAAGACTTAGTCACAAGCCCAAGCCCAAACTCTATAAATATTAAAGTTTCAAACCTCCATTTCATTTCATGCATCACGTAATTGAGGTTAAAAGAGGCATTAGTGTACAAAACAAATAATCATCTTATTATAAGTGGGAAAAGAAAAAGAAAAATGTATCCAATTGAGAAATTGACTTGCAAGGGGCTAATGAACATAGTAGAAGAAGAGAGTGAAGAATATGAATTTGTTAAGAAAGGTTTTTTAAAGGGTATGGGATTTATGGGGCATGTCACAAATGTCATGGCTATTCACAAGAACAACGTTTCCTCTAGTTTGACAAGGCAAGCTCGTTTGGATTCATTTCACATTTTTTCTAAGGCGGTGTCAATTAAATGTGGAGGGGATGCTAATGTGAAGTGTGCTTGGTATGGTGGCTCATTAGATGAACTTATAGAGATTGTATCTATTGGATTCACCGGATGCCACATTCATATAGAGGATGATCAGTCTCATGGTGTTGGAATTTCCTTATTTTCTGCCAATTTTTCCATTGATAGGTAAGTACTTATATACATGTACCTAAATTCTTTGTAGTCTTTTATTGTTACTATTAGTCAATTCATTTAAGCCGTTGAAAAACAATCGAGTGACTTGCATATGATAAGTTGAGAATTTAAAATTTCAACAGTTCGATTTTAATTGACGATTGAAATAATTGACTATGGTTGACCGATTTTAAGAAATTTGTTATCTTTTTATATATACAATAATTTTCATGAACTAGTTTTTTTTTTCATGATAACAATTTAGGGTCAATTTACTTGTGAACTCATTTTTCTTCTTAAATTTATGTTAATTTTACTTCTTAATAAGAAGACAAAAGAAAAAAATCTTAAAGTGAATAAATATGTACTTTTGAAAATAATGAAAATATCTAACAGATTGTTTTTATTATTTTCAAAAATAGCATTTCTTCTTTGCATCATAATAGTTAAGTTGAAAAGTCTCCCGTCTTATTAATAAATTAAAATGATCATATATTAAAAAATGAAAAGAAAAAAAATTCAATTAA
The DNA here is from genome assembly GCA_037974735.1 of Cicer chorassanicum. Taxonomy (NCBI): domain Eukaryota; kingdom Viridiplantae; phylum Streptophyta; class Magnoliopsida; order Fabales; family Fabaceae; genus Cicer; species Cicer chorassanicum. The sequence continues at coordinate 7,276,558 of JBBPBP010009779.1, forward strand.
CATCACCTTGTATTTCTAAGAAAGAACTTGGTTATTTAATTGACAGTGCAATGTGTACGGTGGCAGATGAGAATGGTTTGAGGCATGTGATGGTATGCAAAGTGATACTAGGGAATGTTGAAAATGTTCCAGCTGATTCAAAACAGAGCCAACCTAGTTGTAAGCAATATGACACTGGGGTCGATGATATTTCAGCACCAACAAAATATATTATATGGACTGCTTTTATGAATTCACACATTCATCCGGATTATATTATAAGTTTCAACTATAATAATTATATCACGGGTAAGTGGACTTTTTTTTTTTTTTTTTTGTAATATTTTGTGTTATGATTAATTGTTAACGAATTATTGATTTTGGAACAGATCGAGATGCATTTTGGAGAATAAAACCTCGATCACAATATGTGATGTTTCCTAATCTAGTGGGAAGAGTTTCAAATCATTTGAGTCCAACACAAATGTGTTTGTTACTGAAAAGCTACCGCAATTACAAAGTAAGTTATAAACAATTATACATTTATAATTGCTTTGGTTTAAAGTTACTGATTAAAAGTAAATTATGTTTGGGGTCAGGAGCAAAAGATTAGAAGAGAACTATGGATAAAGAGAGTGAGGAAGATAGTAGGAGACGGATTGCTGCATTCACTGATCACTCATGGCGATGTGCAGCCTCTTTAGCTCCAATTAGTATTAATCGGATTGCTTATACTTCACAATCACGATATAAATAACTAAATTAATTAAGTGTAATTAATTTTTTAAATTTTATGTAAAATATAGTCTAAATTTATATAAAACTTTGTGGTAAATGTCAAATATTTACAGTTATTAAGAACTTGTAGTTAATTTTTTAAATTATTCTTTTAAATGTTAAATACTCAACTATTAATAGTAAATGTCTTTTTATAAAAATAAAAATATATTATAAATATTATTATTGAATATTTCAAAATTAGTTAGCTTTTATAAAAGTGTTGCAAACAAGTGTAAATAATTACTTGCATCTTATTTTAAATGTCTCATTTGTTATTTTTTTTGGGTCAATTATTTATCTTTTT
>JBBPBP010009779.1:7278160-7290731 GCA_037974735.1 Cicer chorassanicum
TGAAAAAAAAAAAAACAAAATTTCACTTTTAAGAAGTTACGATACATTATAGTATACTTTCAATATTTTTTTAAAAAATTTATCTTTATTTTATTTAAAGTTATTTTATTTATCAAACTCTATATTATCTTAAATTTCATATTAAATTTAACTCATCTTTAAAAAAAAAATGGCTGGCCAAGAGTTGTTGAGATTTATCTGTTAGCGTTTAACTTGGATTTTTCCAATAACAATACTTGAATCAATCCATTTATTGGGAGGACTCAAAAATTGAGTTATGTTAATTATTTCGACCAATAAATACTCCGACAAACGGTTCCACTTCCACAAACCACTAATACAGAGCTACAAGCTACGTCAACGACTCACATTCCAACCCTCCTCTGCATTCCAAATTTGCCTCTTCATTTATCACTATAAAACTATCAAAATTCAATATATATTTCTTATTCTTATTAGCTCATTAACACAACAACAACAAACAATTACTATCCATGAAGTCTTTTCAGAGTGCTTTCAACTCATTCATACAAAAAGTGTTTCAACTTCCAAAACACTTTCTTTTCTCCACGGAACCAAACCCAATTCTAATTCTTGACCGCGTTTACTATAACAATAGCAACAACATTTATGGCCACCACCTATTTCTTCTAGATGTCAAAACAAAGCTTCTCAAGGAGCTTCATGTTCCAAAAGTAACAGATTCTAACATTATGGGTTTTAAGATCATAGGTTCATGTCATGGTTTACTTTGTATTGCTCATTATTCCTTACACCAAAACTCTACCCTTTTCATTTGGAATCCAACCACAAATCAAACCAAAACTATCATTGAACAACAACAAGAATCCTTGTTGTTGTTGCCACCAAATTGTCTTATAGGCTTTTACTTCAACAACCACAATGAAAAAAATCATGATTTTTATGTAGTAAGGCTTCACACTTTTGAAGAAACCAAGAGTGATGATTCTCTTAGCAAAGTTTATTCTATTCGCGCTGAAAAGTACTCACTTAGTAATGGATTGTGGAGAGAAATAAAGGGCTGTGATCAAAATTTGATTTTGAAAGGAAATTTGTTTTGGACTGAGAATTGTGTCACAGTTGAAGAAACTTTGTTTTGGGTGGCTATTGAGGTAAGTGAAAAAGTTAGCCATGAAATGATTATCTCTTTTAATTCATGTAACAATGTTATTAGCAAGATAGAGATGCCCTTTTTTTCTAAGGATTGTGCTGAAGTTTATAAGAAACTTGCAGTGTATAAGGATTCTGTTTCTTTGATTATTTGCTCAGAACGTAAAAATATGGAACAATGGTTAGATTTATGGGTTTTATGTGATGAATATGAAGGTGTGGAGTATTGGAATAAGGTTCAAACTATAGGTATGTTTTCAAGATTAGAGCGACCAGTTGGTGTTTGGAAAAATGAAATTCTTATGGCTACAAATAAAATGATACATGGTGTTGGTGGAATTGTAGCTTTGCTTCCAGAAGATGATATTGGAGTTGAGTTTTCATATAACATTTTAAATTATGAAGAGAGCTTTTATTTTAAGTTACAATGAAAAAAATATAAAGCGTAAAAGGAGATTTTAATTAAAATTATAAAATTTAAATCTAAAGTTATTTTAATAATTATTTTATACTAATATAATTAATTTAATAATAATAATTAAATAAAACATAATATTTTAGTGATTTTTTTGAAACAAGAAATGAAAATTAATTTAATAATAATAAATAAATAAAACAGAAAATTAATAAATTTTAAATTATTGAAGTGAAGATATTTTAAACATCACTTGACATAAGTTTATTATTAATAAAGATCAATTTGTATGTTATTTTATATTTAAAAAGAATTTTTAATATTGCAGGGATGAAATTCAAAAAAATATTTTTCAGGGACTAAAATTGAAAAGTATTATATTTACAGGGACCAAAAACTGTTTCCCTTTGTGAGTTAACATTTTTGTAACGTCCACTTAACGGTAAGGACCAAAAATAAATCTATTTTGATATTACAGGGATGTAAACAAAAAAAAAAATATTACGAGGACCAAAATCAAAAAAGATCATATTTACAGGGACCAAAGACATATTTAAATCTAAAATTTATGTAAACTTAGTTTATTTATGAAAGTGAAGGATTTTCGTTGTTATGATATATGCATGTTTATGTGCAACACAATGATTGTAGTTGGAACCGAGGACTTTAGATTGAATAGTACTTTCTTGTTCAGTTTATTAAATGTGTGAAGGCAATAATAGTGTATGTTCTCATATTTGATGTGCATTCTTCTGACATTGTTGGATGCTACCTTTGCATGTTCACACTTCATTGAAAAACTGGAAAGGTGAAAACAATACTAATTTGAGTATATTAGTTTTTGATTTTATCTAAATCAAGGTATCATCTACTTGCAATTACAAAGACTAATCCTCCGAGATCGATGAGATTCATTTTATAGGTTGAGTGTCGACCTCTCCCAACATATATTTTTTCATATGCACAGATCAGATATTAGACTTCTAAATAGTCGAGTGACTCAAATATCTACCATTTGTATCACATCATGTAACTTGTTTATCATAAACAACACAGCTGCATATTCCTTCTTGTATTCAAAGATATACATAATATATCAAACTTGAATTGTTTTATTTGCTTATAATGAAATAATTTTCTAAAATGTGATCTGCATGTACAATTGAGCTTGAACTGAATTTGTTTTTTCTTTTGATCTGTAAGAACATTTGGTGTTTTATTCACTTTCTCAAAAATGTGAATAACATAACATCCATGGTTCATAGTACCATTATAAAACCCATTAGTAACAAGATAAATCTTACCAATTTCACTAAATCTAGAATATTAATATAAACACTCAAATCATTATATATCAATTTTTGAAAAACATGATAAAACTACATCTACTTTTTTCAAATGATTTCATTCAACAATAATTTGAGTATCTAAAGAATAATAATGTAAGCTTAGCCTATTTAAACAAATCTCCTTAAATCTATAAGGAAACAACCATATACAATCCCATACATTTAATTAAAAAAAATGTTTCTGCTAAGAAGGTGCCTGAGGGATCCATATATATCTCTATATATGTGAATGCATAAAAATTGAAAACCTTAATAATAATTAGGCTAAAAGCCAGAAGTTTCTCTGTGTTTTAGTATTGAGAACATAGCCTCCATTTTGACCTTTTCTCTGAACTGCAACACATGTGCTGGTGTTAGGTGTGTTTTGGATCAAATACTCTGCTGTGTCTATCCCTTTCAATGATCCTCCTGTAGGTCGTTTATATCTGCATTTTGAAATATATTCAAAAATTCAAATTCAAATATATGTATAAAGAAAAACTGTGTTCTAAATTGCGGTCTTCAACTGCAATTGCAATATCCGAATTGTTTGTAGTCTGCAAATCCACACAATCAGCAAGTCGATGACCGTTAGATCGAAATCAAATGGTTCAGATTTCAATGCAGATTTTGATTTTTTAGAAAATCAAAATTTTAAACATGAAATATTGATTGTTCGATCTCGATCGAATGGCCATCATCTAACTGTGTGAACTCGTGGATTGCTGACCGCAAACAATCCAAATGTATCATTGTGGTTGCAATATTTAGAAGTCTCCTCTAAATATTCTTAATGCTTTAAAGGTCTCTTCAACGACAACAATTAGGGTTGTGTCGACTATATTTTACCGCGATATAAATGTTTGCAGTATAGACACAACCACATGAGCACAACCCTAATTTAAAACGATAGAAAGAAGGATTAACAATGTGATTAGTGATTAATTATGTATACTTACCCTAATAATGTGGAAGAAAGAGTGCGTTTTTGGCCTATAACTACAACATGAACCCCTTGATTAACGATATGTGAAAGAATAGTATTAGCCCTATCTTTGCCATTATCCATTTCAACCTTCAACGCACGAACTTTCATTTTAGGTTGAGAAACCATACAAGCCTTCTTCATTTCTTCAAGAAAATCAACACCTTCACCTTGATCTCCACCACCACCATTACCTCCAAAATCAATCAATGAAGTTGTTGATGTTCCTAATGAAGGCATCTTAAGAAAAGTTGAAAGTGTGTTTCTCCATGTATTTTGATTCTCAAGAACATGTAATAGAATCAATTCATCTTGTTCCATCACAGCATGGCAAAGTGCATATTGAAGTGCACCAGCTGATTCACGTGTTGGATCAGCCACCACCATTACCTTGCGTGATGTTTCTGTGTTCTTATAACTACCATTATTATTTGCCATTAATTTAATTACCTTGTACCATATGAAACAGAATTTTGGAAACGTGTTGTACAAGTAAAATATATTATGATATTTTTCGTATGGTGGTTTATTGAAGACTCAACATTTTCATATATCACAACAACAACTCATATAAATTGTTTGTTTTACTTTTGTGATTCACAATTTTGTTTTGTTTTTATACCTTCCTATGTTTAGAACACAATGTGGTTTTTTATGCTATGTTCAAACACCTTCCTTGAGACTCGGTCAAATGCCACCTTAATTATACCTCTAATTGATATATTATTTTTCTCAAATTAGTTTTTTTTAGAATTCATTTTAAGCTAGTTAATCGAATTGATATACTAGTACTTGCTCGCTTGTTATACGTTGGGCTTTTCTCTATAATGCCCTCTTTTATAAAAAAATAAATAAATTAAAATACCTTACTTTAAAATTAATATACTAATTTTTTTTTCTTTAGCAAGCTTGCAATTATGAAAAGGAATTTTTTTCCCCCAGGTCTCATTGTACTCATTTATTTTTTTAACAAATTAAAAATATAATAAAAATAATACATTAAATATAAAAAAGTATATTATATTAATAAAAACCAATAAAATACATTAAATAAAAAAATACATCAAATTTTAATTAACGATGTCCACATAAATGCCACAGTCCTCCATCTAAGAGTTCGTCGAACTCATCTTACTCTTTGAACGACTTGTAGTTGTTGTGGTTCATCCTTATTTTGATCATGTTTCTCGTGGTCGTTCTGAATTGGGAGAAGTCTTATAATTAACTCCCAAAGTGGTTGATGGTTTGGCAAACATTTGCTTCAAGAACCAAAATATAAATGGAAACAATTTCAGCATATCATAAAAACAGTTTGATAGATGGGTCAATGATCTTTCATCGACTATTTTGGGATTTTGGTCCATGCATGTATGCGTTCAAATTCTGCAAACCAATTGTACAAGTTGACGGGACGTGGTTGTACGACAAGTACAAGAGATTCTATTGATAGCAATTGCACAGGATGGGAGCGACAATATAATTCTCACTATTTTTACCCTTATGGAAGATGAGATGGGGGAGAGATAAAGTTTCTTTTTGAGAAAATATGGCACTCCACAAGTCAATATTTGCTTGATTTTAGACATACATGAATTCATTAAAAATGCTTATAATAATTCAAATAATGAGTGACAAAATCCTTCATCAAAGTATGTGTTTTACATTGACATATTTTACAAAATTTCGCGAGGCAATTTAAGGATAATGCACCAAAGAAAAAAGTTAATTCTACGAGTAATAATCTCATTCTTACTTATTAATTAATATAATTTTCAATTAATTTTTTCTAATAAATTTGACACATTTTTTCTTGTGTCAATACATGTTACTCAATTAACGAGTTTAGATACAAATACTATCATAACGAAATCGGCATGATTAACTGAGAGACCATCAAATGGCTAGACATCATACCACAAGAAAATTAGATTAAAGTGTTTGATGGAGATAGTAGTTGGGATCACATGATAACCAACTTTGTTGAGTCAATCAACGTGTTGAAAGGCACGCTCAACCTTCCAATCATTATTTTGGTCCAAACAACTTATTATAAATTGGGGTCACTCTTTCAAACAATGAAAAAACTACATACAACAATTTTATCTTCTAGTCAGGTATACGTAGAAAAATTCAAGAATTTTATGAAACAAAAAGTACGTAGGTCCAATAGTCATAAAGTCGATGATGTTTTTGATCGGAGCAACATACTTTTATGGTCCATGAGACGGTAAACCCAAGAGAATGATGACCAATCGATCATTTCAGTGTCAATTTTCCTAACATGTGGTTCGATTGTGGGATATACATATGATTTGTTCACATGTCATAATAGCATGTTCTAACATAAAGTATGATTATTAGACATTTATACCTGATGTGTTCAAGGTGGAAATGGTACTAAAAATCTACAACCAAACGTTTAAACCTATACCCGATAGATGATATTGACCTAAATATGAAGGTGTGTCACAATCCTCAAATGTGAAGAGTTAAGAAAGGTCGTCCAAAAAATAAACGCATTATAACAAAAATAGACACCACATAAAGAGTAGTAAGAAAGTGCACATTATATTGAGTCCCTAGTCATAATAGAAAACATTGTCTAAAAGTTGCAGACATATCTACTCAACTGCATTAACTTTGATGTATTTTTTCCCATTTAGTGTATTTTGCTAGATTTTATTAATATAATTTAGTTTTTTAATTATTTTTTATTATATTTTAATTTGTTAAAAAAATAGTCACTTCCCCAAAATGGGAAAAAAGTTCTTTCACATGGTCCCATGTCTAGGTTGCGACCTACTGAAAGAGAAAAAAATATGGTATTTTAGTATATTAGTTTTAAAGTAGAATATTTTGAAGAATAAAAATAAAAAATGAGATATTATAGAAGAAAAAAAATATAATGAGTGATTCTTTTGTAAAAAAAGTTGAATTATACTTTCAATTTTTAATGTAATATTAATTATTATTATTATTTTCAAATGTATATTACAATTAATATTACATGTAATCTCCAAATTTAATATATTTTATTTTGTGTCAATGAAAACGGTGAATATACTAATATTAAATAAAATAGGAGTAATTTAATAAAAAGAAAAACATTATTTTCTCTTTTATGTATACATTTTTTTAATGTAAAATGATCAAATAAAAAGATGTTTTTTAAACAATTATTTTATAACCATGTTATAGGTAACGAGTATTCACCACCACCATGTAGTAGTAACTAATCTCCATGCAAATATTGTAATATTAAGCGATAAAATATCTTCTTGCGAAAATGTAGATTAAGAATAAAGTGTCTTTTATTTTTTCTTACTTCTTGTATGAGTGTGTTTTAGCTTGTGTGAAGATTCATTTTCTCTTATTAGTATTGAGATATTTTCTTGAGTTTAATAGTTTTTTGTTGCATATATATTAATTTAAAAAGTCTTTTATTACATCAAAATACACATAGAATTTTTAAAATTGCAGTTCAAAATTTGAAGAAATTACTTAATCGATTAATAAAATTTATCTACTATTACAATTTCGAAGACTAAATAACTATTTAGTCTTTAGCTTTAATTAATGAATGAATAGGTTAATACTTTTTGAAAATGTTCACCATCAACATTTTTATAAGTTTATGCTTTATTGTGTATCCTTTTCACTTTCCTTGGCGTTTCAATCTCCATAACGATAATAAAATGTAATGAATATGATAATATTTTATATTTGTTTACTCGTTGTAATTAGGGTGTCAAGGATATCCCTGCAAGTTTAGATCCTTTGGGCCCATTTGTTAACTTTTGAGTTGGATCCATTATGGTTGTCCTCTACATTAGGGCCTTTCTCTCCATATGATATTAAGTTCAACTTATCAATAAGCATATTAATTCAATAATGATGTAATTTATGCAAGAATATGTGACCTGCATACCTACTAACACGAAGAAGATGAAGATTTGAGTTTTTTAATTTGGGAATTTGATGGGAAAGATGATTTTTATGTTTTGTTTTTTTGAAAATGAAAAACTATAATTTGATTTCTGATTTATTTAACGTGGAAAAAAAAGGAGATCGACGCTAGTATTTTAAAGACATAATACTTCATGCAGTCCCTTAATTTAATTTCAGATAACAATTCGATATTTTATCTTTTTTTTTATTTGATCTTTTATTTAATTTTAAGTAATAATTTGATCTTTTATGTCTTTATAGAAACTCATAAAATTAATTAAAATCTTCAAAAAAAAACCATAAAATTCATTACCAATTTCAATAAAATTCATATATTCATCAAATTCATAACTCAAATATTCAAATAAACTCATATTTCAATCTGAAACAAAATCAAATTCATCAAATAAAGAATGAAAATATGAGTTTATTTGAATATTTGAATTATGAGTTTGATGAAATTTGCATTATACTAAAGATGATAATTAATTTAATGGGTTTTGTTTGAAAATTTTGATGAATTTTTTGAGTTTATGTAAAAAATGATAATATTGTTGACATTTTAAAACATAAAAGATCAAATTATTACTTAAAATTTAATAAAAGACCAAATCGAGAAAAGAAAAAAAGAAGGTAAATAATTGAATTGTTACATGAAAATTATGTATGCCTATTTTAAAATGTAAAGGCCCAAATAAGTCATTTGGTTAGAAAATGAATTTTATTACAAGGATAATTTCATTAAACAGCTAAATTGGTTACAATAGAAGAAACAATACAAGAAATACAAGAAGATAAAGCAAAATTAGATAATAAGATGTGTAGAAACATTTGTAGTTCTTTTTCCAGGTATGATTAAACAATTAAAAAAAAATGAAAACTAATATTGCAACAATCAACAATAAGTAAATCAACATAAAACCAATCAACTAAAGAATTTTTCATTGTTCCAACCACATTATGACACTCTTCTTCAACCATAATATATTGCGAAAACCCATTTCAAGTGCAAACTAAAGCACTAGGCAAAAACCATGCGTCTTAACTACATTTAAGTCAAGTAAGGTTGATGTCTTTCAAGTAACAACTAAGAAAATCTCTTCGATATCTCTAATAATGGTGCCAATTCTCTCAAAATTACTATTTGAACTCGCAGCATCAACATTAATTTTGCACAAATCTTGAGGAGGAGGCCAGCTAAAAGAACATGTAGAAATTTGATTTAAATTAACTACCACATAAATATTCTAACATTAGTTTGTGATCCTAGATGATTCTCCACACATTAAGGACTATCCAGAATTGCTCAATTGATTTTCCTTAAAACAAAGTTTATTCTAAACATAATAATATAGTGATAAAATCACTTCAGCCACTTCAAAATGGGATGAGACAACAATATTTTTCAGCCAGTCAATATTTTGAAATATACTAAATCAATATTTTAATATTCAAGAAGATTTAAAAGATAGTTTTTTTAATTAAAGAAAGAATAAGGACTAGATTCACTATTCAATAAATAGACTAAATTCGTTTAATTTATTGGACTGAATTACCATTTTGAAAATACATGACTAAGTTTGTTGACCCTTATAATTTGAAGAATATTAATTTAATTTTAATTTGAAAAAAGAAAATGTTTTGCTTTTTTGTTTGCTTATTTGATTGACTCAAATCAACGCAACCCAACGCTACATTGTTGAGTTGTTTGAGGAAACGAAAGATTCGAACGCTATATTTCCTCCTTCTTCCACCAATCACTCATCTCATCTCATCTCATCTCTTTCCATTTCCAATCAATTATGGTCAGTCACTCTCTACTTCTGCTCATCTTTCAAAATGCTTCTTTATTCAAACTAAATTGTTTTTTTTCTTTTATTTTGTTCCCGTTCTGCTTACTTTATCATTTACCTGCAGATCTGATTTTGATTTCAATTTCGCTCTTTAATCTCAAATACCCAAATCCATCCCCTAACTCTGTTATGTTTGTCTTTGATCTCTCGATGTAAAATGATGCGTTCTGTGGTGAAGATGACACCATTTTTTTAAAATAATGGAGTTTCCCCCATTTTTAGGATGAAGATTGAAGGCATCCCAAAACTCTTTAACATAATATTTTGCTTATTAATTTATTTATTTTATTGAAAAATTATTATTATTAATGTTTCGCTTATTGTTGCTCCCAAAAGTGTACTTTTTTTTTCTAAATTCTAACCATGTGATTTTGGATAATACTATTTGTGTGCTTGTGATATTTACTTTTTTTTTCCTATAACATTATTAGTTTTATGCAAATTGGCTCTTCTCATTTTTTTTAAACTCTTAAATAGCCAATTTTAAGTTTCAGGGCTTGTTTAGATGAGCAATTTAATTCAGTGCTTTTTTTATAAGCTATTCTATTGAGCTGAATTAATTGCTTATTTATCAGTTATTTTGGGGAGAAATAGGCTGAAAAAACTTATAGGCATGTCATAATTATTTTTATGTGTCCAAATACATTTTTAAATGCGTATATAATGAGACAAGTAAGCTCAAATAAGCTTCTTCAAATACCCTTAGGGTCTGTTTGGATTGATGTATTTGAACTTAACTACTGGGATAATCACTTGCGAAACTTCCTATGATAGTTTATTAAAATAGCTTATATTTCATAGAAAACATCTGACCTGGTTTTATCTTTTGTTATAGAAATAGCTTATACATAAGCACTTATGCTCTAAGTGTTTTATTAAGCTTTTTTTCCAAACAGATTTGATGTCTTGAATCTCGATGGAAATATGGGAAATTTATGTGATAACGTTTGTATGAAAATTTCATCCATGAAAGTTTTACCTTTTTCAAAATTGAATTCAAATCAGCTGTAAGTTTGATCATGTTCTTAACAATCGTTTGTGTTTCTTATTGGATGAGGAACTGCTGAAGTTATGTATGCTTGTGTAGTCTTACAAAAAACTGTCCAGTGTCAACCAAGCCGTTTTGGATTTCTATTATGTGTATGCAATTTTACAGGCAAACGCAGCGTCGGGTATGGCGGTCCATGATGACTGCAAGTTGAGGTTTTTGGAACTCAAAGCAAAAAGGACACACAGGTTCATAATTTATAAGATTGAAGAGAATCAGAAACAAGTCATTGTGGAGAAGCTTGGTGAGCCGATCCAAGGCTATGAAGATTTTGCTGCTTGCCTTCCTGCTGATGAGTGTCGCTATGCTGTTTATGATTTTGATTTTTTGACAGAAGGCAATGTCCCCAAAAGCAGGATTTTCTTCATTGCATGGTGATGTTCTGTTTAGGTTTTGGGAGTTGTTGTTGTAGCCTTGGTATTAATTGATTTTTATCTAAACTTGTTAGTTTCTTTTGAAGGTCTCCCGACACGTCAAGGGTCAGAAGCAAGATGATTTATGCAAGCTCCAAAGATAGGTTCAAGAGAGAGCTAGATGGTATTCAAATAGAGTTGCAAGCAACTGATCCTACTGAGATTGGTCTTGATGTGTTCAAAAGCCGTGCCAACTAAACGATCTCCGAGAGCGGCCTTTGTGCTGGGGTGAGCCCCCTAATGCTTTGTTATGTTTATGGAAATTTCTAGTTTGTGGAATGGTCATAATATCTCATGATTTGTGATTTATGCCTCCTTTATGTTGGAGTGGCATTTTAGTCCTATACTTATCAGTTGAATTTGGAGCTGTTTTGTGTGATGATTAAACAAAAAATTGGGGTCCTGTTTTTTACTTCAAAAGGGTATTATATCCTTTTTTTGTATGAATAGGATAGGAAAAGAAAGCCCACCTATTATTATTACTTACAACATTTATTTTTTTGTTTGGTGTTATGAGATCCTATTCTATTGGTTGGTTATTAGTCTTGGAAGTTTTACAAGTTAGAGCTCTTGTGGAAGATTGCTTTTCCATCATTTCTTTTGCTTTTAATCATGGGATGATATTTTTATGAGTAAAAATAAAACTTGATACCGAGGTTTGCAACACACATTACACGCACCAACCACTTGCGCTAGACCCTGATGCTATAAGACTATGTTTTTTTGAAATCAAGGACGCTAATGGTCTTGAGATTCTGCAGTCTATTATTATGTAGGTGGTTTATTCGATGGTCCAACTGTTCCCTAACCATACAACTCTCGTAGAATCTCAAATAACTCAAGAAATAGAACCAGTCATCTCATCTTTGAACTTCAGACTTGAATTTGTTATCCTAAGAAGCAAAATTTGTCCCTTGCCAGCTACATGTGTACTACAACCATTGTCATTTGTCATCATACTCCACTTTTTGATTTTGTTTATGGATTGTGAAGAGTCTGATATCATGTGAAATAGCTTCTCGAAAGTGTTATAATCTGTTAGTTTCATGATTTGGCTTTATTATCCTCTCCTTTTTGGTAAACTACTAGTGTGTAACCTGTAAAAACACACAGACGAGATTTTATTTTTTAAATACCTCATGTTATTGAAAATGAATTCAAAGTCCCAATAGGCCCAGGTCCAAGAATTTACTGAAAAACATTTCAATTCAATTTTTTTTTTGTTTTGATGAATTATTGTTATTATTAGTGTCACATTTCAAGAAAAAAAAATTGTCTCAAAATGAAAGTCGTTTTTTAATATAATAATTAATTGTTATCTTCGTCTCTAAATATAAGACTCTTTTTTTGTCTTATTTTATAAGGCCCCTTTCAATTTTTTAATTGCATTAACTATTTTTTTTACTAACCTTTATGTAATTAAATGATATCTTTTATTTTTTTGCATTTT
>JBBPBP010009779.1:7290892-7303889 GCA_037974735.1 Cicer chorassanicum
ATTAGTAATTCTTAATATGTTTAAATAAAAATTATGAAAAATCATTAATTAATGTGTAGTACTTTGGTACCTTTTTACAAGCTTGTTTCGATATTTTCACTTACATTAACAAAAATATATTTTGTATTTAATTTGTTTATTTTATGTATAGATTTTTTTTTGTATATAGATGTATCTAATTTTAACTTTTTATTTTTCATAACCAATTAGTATAATTAATAAATGGTATTGCATATTTGAAAAATAAATGTATCGTACAAATATTATTTCAAAGAAGATTATAATTAAAGAAAAAACTATTGTGAAGTGCAAGATGAAGTAATTAACGTGATGTAAAACATCAGACAATGTATAACCTAAACATCATCATTGGTAACTAAAATTCTATACACATCAACTTATAATTGACCATGCGAAGAGATAGACCTTAGTAAATAAAATTCAACATAAAGATAAAATTTGACTTTAACTTTTATTAATATTGATCGTAAAATAAGCATTGTGCAATTGATGGTGTTGAAACTTCATTATGTAGATGTGCACCTTATTTCCAAAATGAGTCTCACTAACAACAATGAACAAGACCAATCACATTCAACCCCAACCCAACCATAATAAGTCTTGTTTCGTTGCAAAGACCTCATGACAAATAAATATTCTTCAACATCATCACTTGTACTCTCTTTTCAAAATTAGCCTATGGTTAACGAAGACAATAACATTTAGTATCATCCAAAATTTTAGTTGACAACGTCAAAGCAAGCAAAAAATACCTAATTTTGAAGCAAATGTAACATTCAAGGAAGGATATATAATTTAATAAATGGCCAAATGACCTAAGTTTATGTGGACCCTACAGTGTCATTTTACTTTGAAGCATTTTTATTCTAATAGTGTTACTTTTACAAACTCACGATGGATCTGACAATTTAATTAAAATATTGAACTATCAAGCCCAAAAGCAATAAAAGACAATTGATTCCTGATGCAACTTAATTCACTAGCTAAATTGTGTCCAATGATTAAACTCTTGAAGCACATACTTTTTGGTGTTAAGAAATTGAAAGAAACTTCCTTTGCTTTTATGCGTAATGAAGATCAATTTTAAATAATTGATATAGTAAAATTTAGATCAAAAGTTACTAACTTTTAAAATAGATTTGTGCAAGGTTAAAATTCAATTTCTAAATACAAAACTTCCAAATCGCAATTTTAAGTTAAAATCAATTTGAAAGACAAATAATTCTATTTGAGAACACCAAGATGTTAAAATCAATATTACGCTTTCAAAACTAATTTTGTCTCTCCCAAAAAGTTAAAATCAAAAGAATAATTGCTATCCTAGCTTACCTTCTTAAGGTCAAATGATTCAACATATAATTAAATGATAAGCTTCTTATTCCCCTATATTCTCAAAAGCTCTAAATTTTTTGTTCAGATTATAGAAAGTAAAATAGGAGAACTAAACCTAAAACGATGCTAATAAGATTTCATCTCTGCAAACAACAAAAACTACAACTCATCTTTTTAGCAAAAAAGTATCACTACTATGCAATACAGCTGCATGCAAGTTTAATTAATATACAGTCGATGATGAATATGTTTTGTAAGACATCTGCCCTATGAGACAATAATAAAAGGAGCAAAATCTGAGACAGAATATGAAACTTTCCACTATAACTAGATGAGAAAAATGTAAAATGCAAAAAAGAGTATCGTAAATAGTACCCCAAATTAGCACACACTTAAAACCTACGTTAACATCACGGGAATAATACTTATGTAGAATACAACTTCTGTGGCCATATAAGGTCTCTTGGGACCAAATAATGGTACATTTAATAATTAGACCGTGGGAATGCCTCGGATTGATTGGTCATTTTCAAACTCACATCACATCAAGACCCTTAAAAACCGGGAGGTGATTAGGATTAGTAGCTGTTTTGCCATAATTGTTGTTGGGACTGCTTAGGGTTCTGCTGCTGAGAGCCAGCAAGGGAAGCATCCCTAGGGTTCTGCTGCTGATGTTCCAGAGAAATCCCACTCTGAGAGTGGTAGTAATTAGGGTAGCCGTGGGGTCCAAAATGTTGTGATGGCTGCTGGTTTTGCCGAAATCCACCTGCTTGTTGTTGATTCTGTCCCTGGAAGCTGTAATACGTGCTGGGAGGAACTGACATTGTTCGAGAGCCAGGCCCTTGAACCCACATTGGAGAGTTCTCATTCTGACAGAAGAAAGCACAATCAGTAAATTCCTTCTTCAATATAATTAGCCATAACATAACACGTGACATGATTCTCTATTATTTTCTTTTCCCAATCACCCCCAGCCTGCCATCCCCTTGCCAAAGTGAATATATATATATAAAATGATATAAAGACAAATAAATGAAGCACATGATTCATATGTCAAACCATTTATTACAAGACCATGCTTGCACTGAAATCGTGAAGCCAAACAGACTCGACTTCTAAGAGAAAAAATCATAACAGGGAAAACAAATGACAATTAAAGATGAAGCATTTTGAAATGAAAATTTCATACCTGTTGAAGTGATATCATATGATTGTTTTCCTTATACTGGGAGCTTATAACATCATCATATCCAATGGTTGTACTAGTAGGGGCAGCTGATGGATTCAAAGGATAATTTCCTCCAGGGATGCTGGTGGAACTTCCAAAACCATATCCAGATGGAATAGCAGCAGACTGAGGCAAGCTGCTGACGGAAATACTATTTTTGTATTGTGGAAGCACTGCTGCCAGAGATTGGTGGTATGTGCTATTTCCAGCAAAAGCCTGTTGAAATGCCGATGGCATGTAGGTATAACTCTGAGGCATGAATGGATAGCTAATCATATTAGCAAAATGTCCCAAAGGCAGAGTAGGCTGCGAGTAGGGATGCACAGCTAGGTGTTGAGGAAGTGAAGGTCCAGTGGCAACACTTGCACCAGGCAAAGCTTGCGGATTCGGTTGAGGCGTCGAAATGCTGTTTGCCCTTAGAGCCTGCATCTTGACATACATAATAATCAACAAACTGAATTCCAATAATCTCCCTTTCACTAAACCAATAAAATCAAGACACCAACAAAAAATTCAACTCTGCAAATGTAATCATCTTTACTAACTAAACAGCATTTATACATATGCACCTACGACAAATTCTAAGCACATTTCTTAGACTTAGTTTAGTGTACCCTTAAAAATAGGAGTTGAAAAATCGATATGATTCTACATATACAAACACATCAAAGGTAGTCGATAGCAAACAATGAAGTACAGATGTATCCATAGCTCCTCTAAGAACCTTCCTTTGATTCATTTCGGTATTTCATAATACCCTTAAAAAGGATTTAATTCATAAATAAGTGTAAAAAAATTTACAACATCAATCAATCACAAGAATCAAATCATTAAAAACATTTTGACTTTAAGCATAACTAGTTCTAAAGTCACACATATAATTAGTTATCATTTGTTGACAGTGCGCAACTTTCTACACTAACGGTCTCTAAAAATTAAGCTCTAAAAAATTTTGGGACAAAGGATATTATAATTATCCACATACACAGACTATATTGATACTCCCAAAATGGTGGTGTATCAGGATTACCTTATCCTATACCCAATGTAGATTGCAGTGTTATTATTTTTTTACCCGTGGTACTTGTCAACCTCATAAGTGTCATAGAAGGACTAAGGCGAATAGAGTCGCTACATGTGGATAAATTTAATTTTGGATTTGTGCATTTAAAAAATGCATATTTTATTAAATATAAACTGCTGTGCCAGTATCATTTAAAAAAAATAAACTACAATTTTGCATATCATATTAGATACCAGGAAATGTACTCATGCTAGATTACACACCCCTTTTTAAGGGCATCCCAAACTGACTAGTAAAGTGAAATGAATAGATTTGCCCACTAGTAGTAGTATGATAATTGATAACCAACCAGGTCGTCACTACTTATAGGCATCGTATGCAAGGAACAATGTAAGACTTGTCCCTGGTAGATGACTGACATTTATCAGGCAAGTAAACTACATAGCATTGCAAAAATATATTTGGATTAAATCGAACAAGAAATGGCCATATGACATAGTTGATTCTGACAGCTACGCATAAAAGCCCAAAAATCAATGTTTGATATGTCCATGCATTGCTAATTATTTACTACAAATTTTCATATTATAATATATAGAAAACAGTGATTGGCAAAAGATAAGCTCATATAAAAGATACTAATCAGTAATCCCTCAAATAACTTAATTAAAACATGCAAATTGCCTATTCCTTTTCAGCAAATGTTCAATTGTTCATGAACACAAATAATTGAACCAGTACATCTCTTCTGATTTGAGTTGATTAACTGATGTCACATGGTAGTCAAATGAACACTTGGTATATAGAACACCAATACAATAGCTAGGGATAAATAATTTGCATTCCCTAAGCAGAAGTGGTTGTCATTAATTTTTGGCATTGTTAACTGCTTAACTGCAGCCTTTAAATAATGTATGAATGAACTCCAAATTTTTTTGTCTATAGATGAATTGGTATAATTACCACCAGAAACTCACACACAATTGCAAGGTCCCAAGTTCGAACCCGGGACATGATGTCCAACCTAACAATTTCGACATTTGCCAGTTGAGCTAGGACGAATGAACTCCAAAATTTTATTTGGCAAAGAATAGTCAAATACTCTGTAAGCCATAATGTTAAAATTTATTTGACTCAACCTCTTTCAAAAGCTTGTTAATAGATGAACTTCAATACGGCAGCAGAAGTGTACCTCAGACATGTTTATAGTGGGACCACCAATTGAAGAAGCCATGTTGCTATATTTAGCAGGCATTGATTGTGTAACAGGGAAGGGTGAGTACGACATATCCTCCCTTGCTGTTTGACCCGTTGAAGCCAACAGAGCATTGGGCAAAGAATTAGTATATGCCTACAGAGCAATATAAGTTAGATTTAGATAGTTATATTGACAGATAACATCAATATTTGAAGATAAAAGAAATTATAGTAAAATCAGCTTATTATTATTAACACAAAACAGCAGTGATCTGTCTGCACCATTATATAGTTTAATGGGAAAAAATATTGCATTATATTAAGGGCAGGATTCATGTCATATAGGTTTATCTAATACAGCAATCGCACAGCAAAATTTTAAACTAAGCTCACATCACCTCATCCATAAGAATGAAACATCCTAGAGGAGCCGTTTTTACGACCAATTCCCTATTCAATCATATATAGAATCACAGAATCAACCATCCCCTAGCTTCCAAGATCTCAATTGGTTGATTCCAGAACTAATTATATTAATTGGAAATCCAAAACAAGACAGGCTAGAAAACTGTATATATTACAATAAGCCGCTTTTCTACTAGACTACTAGCAAGACTTCTTACAGAGAATAAGCTTCATTTTACTCTCTAAAGAATGGGTAGCAACACAGCACCAAACATAACCTAGTTTTTAGCATATACAGGATCTCTAATTAAATCATTGAAGAACCAATTCTGGTAAACTGAAGAGCCAAAATTAGACACAGCTTTAAAATATGTTATTGCATATCCAAAGTCTAACAAACCAATGCATTACCATTACACTAGAGAAGGGAGACAGGTTCTGGATCTGTGAGTTTGTCTGTGAATGAGGATATGTAAGATCTGGTTGTTGGGCATTTTGATAGGTAAACTCGTGTGAAGATGAAGGAAATGAATATTGATTTTCCTGAGCAGTTTCAGAGGGTTCAGATTTTAAAACCTCTGGTTGTGAAATGGAAGAATGTTCATAACTCCTAACATCCACACCAGTTATGTGGGGCATATTTGCATCTGAGGTAGTAGTAATATGCTCATCCCCATAATAGTCAGGATTTCTGCAAGAAAAAATACACATGCCTAAGTAAACTATGAATGACAAGAATATGCAGTTAAACATCCTACTGTCTAAGCACATACTTGGAATCTGAGGACCCAACTGCTGAAACATCAGTAGCTCCAGAAGACTCCTCCAAGTTACTGTTTAAGGGCCTAGATGCATGTGTCCCAGATCCAGAGAGACCAGCATTCTGTTTAGATCCAAAACTTCCAAAACTCAGATTAAAGCATTCTGGAGTATGGAGTTGTAGATGATTTGGAATAAGTACATCAGAATTGTCCTCCTCAGGTTCTGTCCCTTGATCATCTGGGCGTAAATTTAGCTGCTCCAAGTTTGCAGCAACTGATGAAACACCATTTTCATCTGAAAGGAAGATTTCCAGAAATTAAGACTCATAGACCACATGTATGTAGGCACGTTTCTAATATGGCCATGAATCAAATAATAGTATTACAATTTAAAGTAATGCCATCTACACAATTAGATACCAAACACAGGTACATGACTATATTAGCAATGCATGCCTTTTAAACCATTCATACATAGGGAGTTAGATGAGAACAGAAATGAACCAACAACAATAACAACTCCACCACCACATCAGATTGATCCAACAACGGGATGCATATCTCCTTATGCTATTTCTATAACTTAAATATTTCCAGCCCAATCTAGCATGCGTATTTTTAAGACCAAATACACATAGATGATAGAACAGCCATAAAATCATGAAAACAGATTAATTTTAAAGTGAATTCACATAATGGAACCATCACCTTCATTATCATCAAAAGGATGCCGATGAGACTGGTAGGAATTTATGTCCGTGTACAAACTATCATCAAATGCAGAAGCACTTCCTGGAATATCATCAGATATAATTTTACTAGGTATAGAAGCAGATCCAACAGCATCAGGAGTCTCAACAGGACCGTCTTCCACTACAAATTCATTTACATGGTTCTTCTGTTGGCTATTAGCTTCGCCAAAGTTAGATGAATTTGTATAATACTCAGAATTTGGATGGGCATCAACAACAGAGGATACACAAGCCGTTGATTGGTGCTCAATAGAAGGCCATTCATCATTTTGTTGAACGTTGGGGTTAATAGCAAAGCCTTGATCATTATTTGTCTCTGAAACATTCGAAGCATGACCTTGCAAGGAATGCAAGTTGTGCTGTGAGGCGGCTGGAGGTGAAAAAGCATTCTGATGATTCCCGCTATGGACAGACGGGTTAAGCATGGATGTCTTGACCTGTGGCCTACCCATCTTGACAATATCAGCCATTGACACTTGGCCTGGGCTCACCGTCCATGCAGATTGCAACCCACCATGGTGTGATGATGAAGATAGTCCATCAGAGACACCAACAGAATCACTGCAACAGAAATGAACATTTGTGACACACTCCAACTTGGCCAACATATCAATACTGTTTTGGCCATCTCAAGATATTTGCAACATCACATTAGTCTTCCATTACTTTGCAATATTTATAAATGGAGTGATGTGATAATTCTGATTTCTCATTTTTCTTTGGTGGACCAAAATGGGCATTTACTTGGTTTTAAAGTTGATTCAACAGAGGGATAAAGTGGAACAATAAAGTAATCCAGAGAATCATAGCAAAGAATGAACCAGCTTTTGAGAAAAGAATAAAAGAGAATCTATATTGAAAATGGCTTGCAAATGTAGGATGCTTTGACAGCCAACTTGCTTTTTAAATAAATTGGAAGAATCCTTTTCGATAGCATCAGATGGTAAATAAATTTTTAAAAAATGTATTTCAAGCCATATAAAAATGGCCAGATTTAGTCTCACCTTCCAGTATTTGAAAACCCATCATAACCACAAGAATTTCTTTTAATCCACTCCAATCATGCACCAACATTTTTGTATATATACGAAGGAAAAGATAAATACCTGTAAGATGGTAGCTGCCTGTTCACATTATTCTCCATCACACTAGATGCATATGAGGTCGAGCCTCCATAAGAGGCCGGGCCTCCATAAGCAGGTGTTCCATTTTCCTTCTTGTATACAGGTTTAACCTGCGGGAAACCATAATCTGGTCTCCAAAAAATATGAGAAAATTCAAAACTAATAATAATAACAACAACAGTAACAATAAAATAGAGTCCCAGGCAACATTAGAGTAAATAGTTTAACAAGTCAAAATAAATATTCACACACACAGACATCTAATTATGTCTCAACATGAGACCAAATCATAGTATTACTCCTCAAAACACCTACACAACATATATACATAGTAAGATATGATCGGGCGTTTGTGTAAGACTTTTTTACACTAAAGTGCATAAAGTTATTAAATTGTAGAGCAAAAACATAAAAACACACAAATTAAGACATGCCAAAAATAGCAACAGACATCATCCACAGACATACCACTATTACTGAATTGAGTTGAACTTGCACCACCACGTCCAACATAGCGGTCAGTTCCGGTCCTACCACCACCACCGCGACTAGATGTATTATAGTTTGTCCCACGAGACCTTGGTTCTGTTATATCCTTACCCTGGACAAATAAACAAACACGCACACACATACACACAAAAAAACATATAAACTAAACATGTGAACGTAATAAGAAGTTAAAGAAGAAGAGGAAAAGAAAAAAAAACAAAAAAAGCGAATCAGCACCTCTTTTTTCTTTTCTCGTTTGCTCTTGACCTCGTGAAAGGGATCTACAACAGTAACAGAAAGAGTATAACACAACGAAGTTGTTAATAAGATTAATTCACGATTTTGGTGATTGAAGTTTGAAAAACCCTAGTATAGTGAAGTGAAAAAAACGAAAGAGAAAAGAAACCTTGAGAGAGGAGACGACTAACTGCTTCGTTAGGGTCCATGTTACAGTCTTTGAGAGTGGCATAGATCTCGTTATCGGGGATGTTGTTTACTATCTCTTTCAAGCTCTGAACCATTTTCCGACTCGCCGCCGGAATTCCCGACAACGACGAAACTTTTTGTCCACCACCTTTGCCGCTCATCTTCCTCACTCCGATCCCCTCGTTAGGGTTCCGCCGCAATAACAACACCGAGATCAATAATAATATTTATCTTCTCTCTCTCTCAGTCTCGATTTGCAGCGAAACGGAAAAAGAACGAAATGAAACCCCTCTTCGCCTTTTCTATCTCTCTCACGCACCCTCCGGAGTTTTTTAAAATATTTTTATTGAACTGTTAATTAATAAGTAATTAATAATTTGCTAAAATCTCGTGAGTCATCAAATTTAATCATTTGTTTATCTATCCGGTTTGATATTAATGGGCTGAGTTGTCCGGTGTTTATCTCTTTGATTACTACGTACTTATCTTTTTTGGAGGTTCAGTCAGTGCTAGTGTTTATAAACTATGTATTTAATTTAATTTGGTAACTTGTTTGTTTTTTATTAATTCATGATTAATAATAATAAATATGGTAAATGTGATGAATTCACCGAAAAAAATTGTGGTGATTTTTCCATTAAATTTACCGTATCTAGCTGAAGTACGAAAATGTCAGTTAGATTGAAGTCAGATTGGATAACTCAAAAAAAGAAACATTCAAATCGGGAATTGTATTTTTTTGTTTTAATAACGAACTTTTTATTGGCTTGACACTCTTTGAAAGAAAAAAAAAACTTTTAGATTTATTTAGAGATAAAGAAAGTGACATACATCACAGAGTAATTTTTAACGGAAAATTATATTTGATCTGTTTTCTTTACAACGAAAATTAAGAAAATATAGAATAACTTTAGTTCTTTGGACGTTGACACTTTAATCACTAATTTAATTAAAAATTTAAATTAATTCTCGAATCATTATAAAAAATGTTAATTAGTTTTGTCATTGATTTTATAATGTTAAATGATTCTTTTGATAGCGAGTTATATCTTTCAAATATTTTATGATAGTAAGTTATATCTTTCAATGATTATTTTGATGATTCAATAACTAATTTGAGTTTTTTATTAAGTCAGATATCAAAATGTCAACATCCTACACTTTTAAGAACTAAAATTATGGTTAACAATTTTCTAATTCTTACAAAATAAAATAAAAATAAAAACCACTATTTTAATCCTTGAAAGTATAGAATGCTCTCATCCTAATCTCTACCTAAGAAAAAATCCAAATTAATCATCGAGTCATCAAAATATCAATTAGTTTAGTATCTGACGTTATCGTGGTCATGGACTATTTTGAATAAATTGTATCTTTCATGAAATTTTTATGATAATAAGCTGTATTTCAATGCCTATTTTGATAACTCAATGATTAATTTGAATTTTTCTTGATGATTTAGATACCAAAATAACAACATCATATATTTTTAAGAACTAAAATGGTTGTTAAACAAATAGTTATGCTTAAACTGTTCATATTGCTTAGAAAATACTTTCATCATAATATATAAATATCTCTTTAAATTTTTCTTGTCTCTTTTAGTAATATTTTTTTTTCATTTTTCAATTGCATTCATTATTTTTTTATCAACATACCTCTAATTATGTACATATTTTTCTACAATTTGTAATAAATATTACAATAAAAATATAAATTAATTATCAATCTTCAATGATAAACTAGAAAGTTATTCAAATTGTCAACAAATTTTATACTACAATCAAATTTCTTAATAGAGATAGTAGAATGTGTTATTTTTCGACATGTGTCTATAGTTCACATGTGAAATAGCTCTTGTAGCATTCAAATATAGGAAAAATAATTGCAATTTAGCCTCATACTTTGTTGATTTTATAACTTTAACCGCTTTTGCCTTTGCAACAATCTTTAAACCTCATCTCGATCCCAAATAGATAATTAGAGACAATGCCAATTTGAAAGACATACGAGTGGGGAAATATGTTCGATTTTGAACACCATTCATGGTGGAAAATGTCCAAACTTTAGAAGTCCATTTTGTGTTTCACTTGTCTAAGTGTCAAAGGGTTAGATTACAGAATGTATGAGAATTATTCTGGTGTGAGAATAGCATCCAACAAGAGATAAAAGTAAAGGAAAAGACAACTAGCTACTCACACCTTTTCAAGAGCATACTTACATAGTTGTTTCTCTAAATATGAGACTAAAGATTCATTTATCATTGAATTGACTTGAGTTTTATACATTCGATTCAAGTGGGTGTTATTTGTTACAAACATTTTTAGTTTTTTTTTTTTAACTTATATTAGATAATCTGGTTGTATGTGCAATTTATGTATCAAATTTATATTATTTTATATCTCTATATAATCAAAGTGGATTTTTTTTCTATAGTCTAAACGTCTCTAGTTTTTTCCATTGACACTTTGAATGGTTTTCTACATAAAATTGTTGGTGCCTTGTTAGCATTAAATTTGCTTATATCTATCATTGCTCTTCGGTAATAATTGCAAGTTAGTGAATTTATTTCTACATACACTACTATTTTTTCAAATAGTTTGCATATTATTGTCACCAACTTTTTTACTTTAGATCACATTTAACTTATCTACAACTAAAAAAGTGTGGTTGAAAACTGAAATGAACAACGATTTTGTAGATGTTGCCAATAATATTCAAGTATATTTATGGTTTTTTCGGTGAAAAATCATTGCTTATTTCTTTTAGGAAAAACTTTAGCTACAAATAAAAAAGCGTTGACCGTTTAGACTACATTTATCGAATTGTTGTCTATAAAAAAATTAAAAGATGAGATATTGTAACTATGGCTTAACAATGAGATATAGATGTAAAAAATATTGCATGTAGTTAAATTAGAACAAGTAATTCCGCAAAACAATAAGGCATTGCTAATTTACAATCTATTTATGTTTCTCATTCGTATACTCTCTCTTAGACAAATAAAAACCAAAATCCTAAACCTATTTTTAATGAAGACCCCACACCTAGTGGAAGAATCAAAACCCTAACATAGACAGTCTCTCATGTTCACTTGCGCCTTTTGTCGCTCACACTAATAATTCAGTTTTTTTGCTTGCTCGTTGTTACCGTATCTCTCTCACTTGCAACCCTAATCCATCCCCTAGTCTTTCCCGCATATTCTCGCTCGCAACCCTCACCCTTTTGTAATCTATCTCCTTGCAATTGTCCTAATCACTCACAACATTTAGGTAAAATATTAGAGGCCTTTCTCATAACTGCGAGTTTAATTAGCAACAACAAGACTTTATTCTTCTCTTTTCTCTTTGACTTTTGGTCACAAGTAAGTTATGTGACACTTTTTATGTGGGTGAGTAATGCATCTTACTTCTTAGAAATATTTTTAGATACATGCTAACAAATGCCATAAAGACATGTTAATGAATCAAATGCATAGATTTTGTGTTGGAAATTGTGTATTCAACTCCTACAAAATTTGAAAATTATTTTCTTCAATAAAAAAATTCTATTTTATAATTACTTAATAAGTGCCCGCAGAACATCTCCATTACATATGTAAGAGGGAACGATAGAAGAGTGAATTTGTTCCTTATTTTTCTCAGCATAGGAGGAACCTAAGGTGGTAAAATTGAGTTTCTCCCCATTGGAGCAAAATGCGTATGAATTACATAATTACAACATGATAAGCACGGCCCACTTATTAAAGGTGTAGGACACCCAAAGTGACTTCCATGATAAAAATACTATGGGTCGAACAAAAACAAAATTCTTTTAAATAAATGCACAAAGAATTATAGTGGCGTATGAGTGCAAATAACCTAAGCAATATTATTATTGAACAATATATATAATAATAAAAGAAGAAAAAGAAAGAATCTACGAAAATATGGTTGTTGAACTAATCGAGTACGTGTTGGTGTTTAATAGTCACAGGCTCACAGCAGTCAATCATCAATCATACTACAAATACAAGTAATTCCATATTTCCATTATTATAAAAATAAAACAGGAACATATTCTACTACAGTCCTGAAAAAAATAAAAATATATTCGAGGAATAATAATGATTGATACTTATCAATCATGTATACCTAACCGAACGCTATTTTTATCTAATTTGACCTCTATCAATGTTTAGGTAGTAAGTTTTGAGTCATGACTACTCACTGAGTGGAAAAGTGATATTTTTTTTTTTT
>JBBPBP010009779.1:7304040-7318576 GCA_037974735.1 Cicer chorassanicum
TTTTTTTATGTTGTTGTAGAAGGTATTCCCATAGAAAATTATAGACTAATTATTCCAAATTTAAAGACTCATTTAAGAAATCTACATCTTTCAATAAATATCTTTTATATCATCAAACTCATATATGTGTCACACAATATTGGTCTTGATATTAGCAAGTTATTTTACATTGTAAGTCTTCTTTTGATACATTTTTACGTTGAATTTAGCATGTTATTCGGTTTGTATTTTTCAACTAGACTCTTTAGAACAAAAAACAATAAAATAAAAGTTACTTAATATCTAATTCATTTTTTGGTTAAAAATCCATTGGATTTTGTAATTTTTTTACGATTTAGAATTTTATTTGAGATAATTCAATAGATTTTAAAAAATAGATGGATGAATTGATAATAGTCTTATGTAATAAGTGGATAGACCGAAACCCATCCATAAGTTTTTGTTGTTATAATAATGGATGAATTTTACTTTGAATGGATATGAAGTAGATTTATTTTGCCCCCTAGTTAGCTTGTTGACCTTTCCATATGCTCTATATATAAAGCATTCTGTACTCATTTCAATCATATATTTTTTTAAGAGAAATATGAGAAGAGTATGCTTGTAACTTGTAAGTCCAACATAAAATAGCAAAAGAAAAATATTTATTAAACTTACACCGTAAATAAAAGTTTAACAAAAATAAATCATCTTATGTCTTGCTCAAGCATGAGCCTCATATGCAGACTTAAAGTAGTTTGGCATCTGGCATCAATCTAGCTCCAAAAAAAATATATTTTTTTGAATTAAAAGCTACTTTAACATTGGACATGGATTTGGAAGATATGTAGACCTTTTACAATGTAGATGTGTGTTGGTCTTTTTGTCTCCATGTGTAGACTTTTTAGTGTAATTATTTGCATTCTTCAGGGACATGGGTTTGGAAACCTTGAATGAATCTTGTTAATTTCTTCAATTACTTCAGATGTGAGCTTGACCTTGCATGCATTCAAAACCTCCTGGAGCTGCCATGATTTGGTAGCTCCAAAAATGACACTAGCAACGAGGGGGTGTCGCAAAACAAAAGCTGCTTGAAACAGAGAGAACAGCAACAAAGAAAATAATTAAGAGTTTATAAAGAGGATATTGAGTACCTACAAACTTATTTAAGAATATAAGGCCTAAACAAATAACATCATTGCAAGCATAGGATCTTATGCGTTTTGCATTCATGCAAATTACTGAGCTATAGGAAAGCAGAATCAAACCTATAGCAAGAGATACAGGATGAAGACCGTATTTTTTTGCAATATTATGGTATTCCTGCAAAATGGAAAAGATATGATAGGAGGAGCATTCACATTAGCCAAAAGAAAATAACTTGGAACACAAGATTCTAATTAACATATAAATAAGGAAACAAGATTCCAATTAACATGAGTTTATGGTGAGCATAGATAATAAGAGTTAAATATATTTTTAACCCCCTATAATTAACTCAAATTTTGCTTTTAGTCCCTGTACTATACCCACTTTTCAGTTCCTAGAAATTACAAAATTGCACGCTTTTAGTTCCTCTTTAAGGATAAAAAACACACGGCTTTGTAATTTATAGGGGCTAAAAATGTAGGCATAGAGACTAAAAACATATTTAACCACGTAATAAATAAGACAACATAAAAAATGGAAGCAAAGATATTCTTAGGCCAACAGAAACCAAGACATCTAAACATGTGCAAGTGCACAAAATTTCTCACTCAAATTTCATATGTTAGGGAAAAGCTAGTAAGCTACCGCGGTATTGTACATGTTCAAGATCAGATATAACTTTCAGCCAAAAATTAAACAATTTTCCTCATTCAAATCAAATCAGATGTTTTAAATAAGCTAGTCATTAGTGAAGCCAAGTTTCACTATGGTAATCAAAACATGCAAAAAAAGGTGCTTTAAAAGCTTAGCAACACATGACATTTACATTCCACCAAGCTAATCAAAATATTAGCATTGCAACAATGTTTAGGAGAATCCACTTACCGTAGTAGCTGCCTGTATAGCTTTATTGGACAAGTTGTATCTGGATTCTCCTTCTGAATACCTCCCTGTGAATGACATTAGAAATATAGTATCAGTTAAGATAAATTCAGATGCACTACTAGGTACAAATCTTACATTTTCTCATACTTTTCTACTTTTATGCTGGGAAGGAGGGTAGGAGCGATAACACATATAAAAGCAAAATATATCTTACAATATGTCAACAAACCTTTAAAAAGATTTAACCGAGCATCGGCCGGACCACCGGAAGGGGAAAAATATTTTCCTGAAAGTATACCCATTGCCAGGGGACTGTATGCCAACAAGCTAATACTGAAAAGAGAAATCAATTATCCAAGAATGAACGAAAACACAGTAAAGTTAGATCAAACAATAATCACAATTCATCGGTCCCAAAATCTTAAACACGTAAACGATTTTACATCAAACAATAATATTAAATACCTCTCCTGGTGGCAGCATTCAGCCATTGCAGAATCAAAAGTTCTACATAGCAGGCTATACGAATTCTGTTACTAAACAGGAGAAAATTAGCATCTCAAGCAAACTATCACAAAGAGAATTGCAGGGTTGAGAGTGAGTGAGAGTTCCATGATGGAAAGTAAACAGAAAAACAAAGCAGGAGTTGAGTGATAAAACCTGCAAAGAAACTATTTTTGGGTAGGAAGCGAATTTTTCTGCAACCTGAATAAACTTCATCAAGCCATATGGTGTTTCATTACTTAGACCAATGTATCTGATCTGCAAGGAAATCTTCATACTCTTAGCTCACGTCTTCACGAATCATAATATTTATTTTTATAGGGTCGACAGTTGAAACTATTTGACAATACTAGTTACCTTCCCAGCATTCACTGCTTTGCTAAGAGCTTCAAGTTGTTCATCTATACTAATTGAAGAGTATTGTCGGTCGGGATCATATTCAGTTTCTCCAAACATTGGAACATACCTACAAGGATTAGTAAGACACGTGCGGAAATAATAAAAAACCTAGCCAACATGCAATATTTCAAAAGCCACGTGAACAGATATACAAAACAATTAAGCTAACGAAAACATACAAACCGATCAGGCCAATGAATTTGATAAAGATCGATATAATCCAATTGCATCCGCAACAAACTGCGTAAATTTAAAAAGAAAAGCTATCGGTATTGAATATTACACAGACTGCTGCTATATAAGTATCTAAGAGGTCACAGATCGAAGTTGATGTAAATGTGAATATGAATAAGGAAAGAGTTAAGAGAGAAAGTAAGTAACCTATTATCTATAGCTTGAATAATATTGGTGGCATCCAAAGATTTAGGGCCGCCTCTAATCCAAGTCATCTGCCCTGATGGTCCAGCAACCTGTTAAAAGTCCATATTAGTAGTATTGTCATAAACGTCAATCAAATTAAAAGAGTTGGATGAATGAAAAGAAAGAAAACCTTAGTTGCAATAACGAGACGGTCCCGTGGGATATTTCGGTGTTTAATCCAACGGCCAAGATACTCCTCACTCCTCCCACAAGTGTCAGCACGCTGGGGCACTGGATACCTACGCAAGAAGATGAAGAATTGATGAATGAAATGAAAAGGGATGGTAGTACATTATTATTATTACATTTCAGCGGAGTCAAAAAAGTTGATTCCGGCATGGAAGGCTTGGTCGAGAAGCTGAAAAGACTGAGATAACGTGTTCTGCTCCCCGAAAGTCATAGTTCCCAAACAGAGCTTTGAAACGCTGAGATTAGGAGCAAGGTTGAAGACAGGAACTCCTCCTCCTCCTGACATCATCGCATCAACGCTTCAGTTCAGTTGTCGATACGAACTACTACATGTTATCAACAAACAAATACTCCCCCATTTCACATTTAATCACTCTAGCAAAAAAATTGTTTTTAACTCACACAAATATCCACATTTGTGAGTTCAACTAATAGGTAAAAATATATTAAATTGTATATATATATTAAATTGCACTCTAGTTAATTCAGCAATATTTTGAATCTCAACAAACATTCAACCTATTTGTCGTCAATTCAGCTAAAACTTAAACATAATTATATCTTTTAATTATTAGTATATACACTATTTTTAGAATGTTAATTATATTTTATATTAATAATGGTAAAAATATATATTAATAATTAATAAAAATAATTTGATAAAATAAATGTTTTATTTCAAATACAATAATATTCATTTTAAAATATAATTAGTAGTAAGAAGTGTGGAATACACCTATTATTAAGCATCATTATGCTTTGTTCAGGAGTTTGTAGGAAAGGGAAAGACAGAGTTTTAGAGGGAAGATCAAATTGAGAGAATTTTTTTCCATTATTTGAAATAGTGATTTAGATAATATTTATATAATTAATATATTTTTTAATTGATTGAGTATTGTATCAAATCAAAATGCAAGTGATTTAGATAATATTTATATAATTAATATATTTTTTAATTGATAGAGTATTGTATCAGATGAAAATGATTTGTTTGGGAGTTTGGAAGGAAGTGAAGTAGAGATCTTTGGATCGAGGAGTAATAAAAATAATTTTTTTTATATTTTTTAAAAGAGTGATTTTGTTGAGAATTGTAAAAGAATATTTATGATTAATATATTTTTAATTTATCAAGTATTATAACCACGTGGAAATGATACGAAGAATTTGTGTAGGTCCCCTAAAATTTCCTTCCAATATAATTTTTGAGTTCATCCAAAATATGAGAATTTGTATTATGAACAAAAGCAAACCCCTCAAAAATATCTCTACCCAAAACTCTTTATCCTTTTTTTAAAAGCACTCCCTTCCCTTCCCCTCAAAACTCAAAGCCTTAATTTTTTTTTATCAAAGTCCTTCAAAACCCTCTTTAATACAATTTTTGAGTTTCTAAAAAATAAAGAAATTTTATATTATGAGTAAAAACAAACTCCTCAAAACTCTCTTCTCCCAAAACTCTTCATCCTTCCATTTTTCTTTTCTTTTTCTCAAAGTCTTCATATTCCTTCTCCTCCAAACCTAGAGCACAAAGCCTTAGAGTTGTGATATAAAAACCAACATTTGATAATTTGTGAGCGTGAAGGGTACACCTCTAACACACACTTTAAAAAAGGAAAAAAAAGAATTAAAGAGGAGATAAATTTAGAGAAAATGAAGTGTTGAAAAATTATGGCTGTGTACAATCACTTTTTATTTATGACTTAAGAGTCCAATTTTGTTTCACCCAAGAACCAAGCCACTAAAACTAGAGCTTTAGGTTTTAGGCCTAAAACCTTAGCTATAATTGCACGGACTAAATTCAAACAATAAAACTTAGATGAACTAAAACAAAAAATATTACAATTGTAATTTATACCAAAAAAATATTATTTATTGATTTGGAGTTGTTATGTTAGTAATTTTATTTTATAAGCTCATTTCAATTCAATAATATTAATGACTTGTAGATGGAGGGAAGGAGAGAAGATTTTTTTTTTTTTTTTAATTTATTTAAATTTTTGTATTTAGTTCAATTTCTAAGAGGAGATGAGAGAGCAAAAATACCTAGTAAGGTTCATTTTCTTCTCTCTATTTTAAGGATTTGAAGGAAAAATGAGAAAAACAAAATAACAAAATAATTTAATATCTAGATTCTCTTTTGATGAGGACCTAAAATGAGCTAATTATGAGAAAAAATAAAAAAATATTTTAAGTCAAGACTTTATAATAGTTTTTAGTTTTATTTGTGTTTAATTTGAATTGTAATAATTTTCGTTAAGTGGTGTAAGCCCGGGTCTAGAAAATTGGCTTTTGGCCTATTTTAGGAATAAGGTAAATACTTCTTTAAATACTTTGTAAGAGACTCATTTTGGATAACTTTGAAATGAAATAGAATTTCTTTAATGAGAACTGTGAGTGAAATATGTCTCATCTTTGAGTTATTGGATTATAACTTGCTTGAATCTTATAATAGATTCCTTACCATTGTGGCGATTCCACTTTGACTTATCAATCATTCTCAATTGTGGCGCCTTCTTAGTTAAAGTTATTCACTTTATCTCTCTTTTAAACTAGATATATTTTAATTATCCTTCACATTCTTATTCGTGTGCTAAACCAAATAGATCTTAAAAATCTATTGAAAAGAAAAAATTAAAATAAATTTATGTAATTATTTTTCAGTTTTGTTAGTTATATTTTTCCCCTTCTAATTCCACTCAAATAGAATAAGTGAATTCAACTCACGTATTCTAAATAAATTTAATTTATTATTTAAAGTCGATTGATATAAGTTTGTTTTCTTTTTTAACCAACAAAAGTGATAATAAAAACAAGAAGAAAACACAAACACTATTCAATTAATGCAGTTGTTTGAAGTTTGAGTTGCAGAAGATGAATGTGTGGCTAATACCCTCGTCACTCTGCACCACCACTGCATCAGTTTCAAAACCCCATCATCTTCATCATCTTCCAATTATTCCAACTAAGCTTACCCTTCACAACACCCTCCTTGCAACAACACTCTCCTTTGGTTTCCTCTTCACCTCGCTGCCTTCTCCTTCCTCTGCTATTCCAACCCCTCATTCTCCTTCCTCCGAAACATGCCGTGATGCTGACTCATCAGATGTAACGGTTCCAACAAATGCTCCTGAAGTTGTCACCAATGAAGGACTTGTTCAAGAAGCTTGGCAGATTGTCAATGATGACTTTCTTGACACTGGTCGCCACCGTTGGTCTTATGATACCTGGCAGGTATTAACATCAATCTTCAAACCCCCACATCAAAATTTGCACCTTTTTTCATCTTAGATTATTTTATTTATGAATTTTGATTATATGGCCTGTTTGGATAAAAGCTTAATTAAGCGCTTATAATATAAGTGATTATATGCATAAGCAATTTCTACAATAAAACCTAAAATAATAGTCAAATTGTTTTTCTATACGTTAATGTAAGTTGTTTTCATAAACTATATCAGACAAACTTATGGAAATAAACTGAAAACATCTTATGAACATGTCATAAGTTGTTTTCATAAACTCTCTTAAAAAGTCTGACTAGTGCTTATGACAATAGCTAATCTCAAAAAAGTCAATCCAACTAGGTCTAAGTTGGTTTTGGTTTGCAGCTTGTACCAATTACTTTATTACTAACTTAAAGTTTGCTGCTTTGTCATGTGTTGCTAGCTTTGGTTCATTGTTGTTGTGTCTTCTGTGGGATGGTTGGTTGGTGCTAATAGCTGTTTATTGTTTGCAGCTGAAGAAGCAAGATATTTTGAGCAATTCCATTCAGACAAGGTCAAAGGCACACAACATCATCAAGCGGATGCTGGCCAGTTTGGGTGATCCATATACACGGTTTCTTTCACCTGAGGAGGTAATTCATTCTTCAATTTTCATTGCTTATGGGGACTTGCTGCCGAGGTTCGCGATCCTTGATATTGCAGAGAATCATGGCCATTTATGGCTGACACAGCAAAAATAAATCTCAGCTGCATTGTGGTAGCAGAGATATAAAAAACCTTGACGTCATGGCTACAATTGTGGTTGCAGAACTTCTTTCCAAAAACCTTGTTTGTCAGTGCCACTATCACATGGCGTGAATTGGCAACGGATGATTGTTTTTTTGCCGTGTTTTCTGAGTTGGAAATTTGTGGGCCTGTATTCTTATGAGACATTAATTTAACTAAATATGAAAGTTGTGATGCATTCTTGTATTATCGTACTATTTACTATTGTTTGTTTTGCTTATATATGATGATGCAATGCATAAATTTCTGTACTTTCTACCATTGTGCTTCTCATGTTTCTTACTTTATGTTACATGGACTTTTTTCACTTTTAAAAGTTCTCCAAGATGGCGAGGTATGACATGACTGGAATTGGAATAAACCTTAGGGAAGTTAATGATGACAATGGAGATCACAGATTGAAGGTATGGGGATTAATATTGGACAGTCCTGCTCATTCTGCTGGTGTCAGACAGGTACGCAAACATGATTCTACAAATTTACTCTGCCGATGTCTTTAAAAAATTATGCTATACCATGATTTTTTTTCTTCTTTTTCCAGTTCATCATTGATGTTAGTCAGGTTACTATGATTATATCATTAGTACGTGAATAACTCTTTGTGTTGAAATTTTCGTCTTCGGATGGTACTGCCGTGTCTTCTTTAGAAATGTTGTTTCCTACTCATTTTCGAAAATCATCACATACAGCTTTCTTGCTTTTATTTTTATTTTTGAGTCGATGAAATAAATCATGCTATGCATTGTCATTTCTACATTAGCAATCCCTCGTATGCTCACTTCTAGGAACAAAGCATAATGCATTTCTTTTTGTTTGAAAGAGCATTTGAAGCCACCAAACTACTCTAGAGAAATTGATAGGCAATTCAAATGATCCTTTTTGCTTTGTTTCTTGGTTAGGGTGATGAAATATTGGCAGTCAACAACACAGAGGTAAAGGGAAAATCAGCATTCGAAGTATCGTCCTTGTTGCAAGGCCCTAATGGAACATCTGTGACTATTCAGGTTTTGGATTCTGATTCCAAAAGTTAGTTTGGCACCTGCTCTAGCCTTTGTTTTTAGTTTTTTTTAATGTTCATAAGTTTAATAATGATATTACTATTGTCAGGTCATGCATGGAAACTGTGGACCTGTTGAATCAATAGAAGTTCAGCGGCAATTTGTTGCTCGCACACCGGTCTCTTACCGTATGGAACAGACCGACAGTGGTGCTGCTCAAGTTGGGTACATCCGACTCAAAGAGTTCAATGCATTGGCCAGAAAAGATATAGTCATTGGTAAGCTTTTCTTGGCTTAACCTTTTCTTTTGCTTGTTGGATGATATTATTACTTCTGGACATTTCCATTTGTTTTTTTTTTCTAGTTTTTTATGGTACTTGTGATAACACCAGAATGAATAATGAATTTTGCAGCGATGAAGCGACTTCAAGACATGGGTGCCTCATATTTCATATTGGATCTTAGAGACAATCTTGGTGGGCTAGTACAGGTTGCATTTCAATAACCCTATCTATCTATACCAATATGATTTACTGAATAATGATTTCTGTTTTTTTGAAATTTCCTAATTCAGTTTTACCCTCTTAACTTGTTCAGGCTGGAATCGAAATTGCAAAGCTTTTCCTAAACAAAGGAGACATGGTATGTCAACTCTGTGCCTGTTGCTGAATTTAGTGGTTTTGATTTAGGGTAAAATAAAATGCTGCTTACACCTTCAAATTTTTCCACATGTAGATTATATTTAAAGTTTAAAAAAGTGCAAATGAGATACTTAAGCACACAATGTAGGAATAGACATTCTCTTAAGAAAACCATTTACAGTTGGAAAATGATTGGGGAGGTTAAAAATGAGGTCTTCATTATGTTAACTATTCACTTGAATTTTATTTTATTTTTCCCCTTAAAATATGATATTGGAGGTTAAAACAATTTTTGTCCCTTGAAAATTTTTGCTTTTTATGATTTTTGATTTCGCCATCAATCAAATTAGTGTCATTTTTTACGCCTCCTTTTTTGCAAAGAGTGGAGAGTTGAAGCAGCAACATCTTCAATTGATTTCCTTTTATGGTTTTGTGACTATATTCAACATGTACTATGTATCGTTGTCATGTGATTCTTGGTTAGAATGTTGTTTCTTTGAATGCATTTTGGTTTCTTAACAAAAACTTGTCCTTTCTAATGTCTTCATGACAGGTCATCTACACTGTTGGGAGAGATCCCCAGTTCCAGCAAGCTGTTGTTTCAGATACTTCGCCATTGATTCGTGCTCCTGTTGTTGTAAAAGCTTTTTCTACTTCTGAAATTTTTTACAATTACACTGACGTCAATGACTTATTTTGCTACTCAATTTCCTTGTTATTTCGGTGTTGGGGAAGGAATATGTCAAAGACACTTCTTTGTTTGATTTGAAGGAAATTATTGATTGTTCAACACATGAATGGTGACTCTAGTCTCTAGCAGCCTGTTTCATATAATTCTGATGACATGATATTACATTAAATCATATATCATCATCTTGCCACATTATAATATTACTTCTTAAATGTTTATAATGTGACAAGGTAGAGAAATATGATTAAATGTATATGTAATGGACGACCCGTTTAGACTATTTGTGTATAGTTATTAAACTCATGTACTAAGCTATGGTGGATATGTTCATATATATGGCTAAATGATTTGTTTGCTCCATTTATGTAAGTACTGTTTTTTTTGCCATAGTATTTGAAGATACTTGGCACTTTCAGGAGCTGGTGATTCAATTATGCTTTATCATGATATTTATAAATGATAAGTACAAATGAGTAAATTCTAAAATTGAGTTGTGGAGAGAAACTTTTTACTCTAAATATGATAGTCCCCTTTTGAATTACTGTTACATTTCATGAGAGGCTTTTTAAGTCTTGTTGGTTTTTATCTTGCAGGTTTTAGTGAATGACAAAACAGCTAGTGCAAGTGAAATAGTGAGGAGCTTATTTTTTTTCAATGTTATATTGTTTGATTTTAAAACTCATACTTCTAATTATGACACCATTGTTCATGTCATACTTATTTCAGGTTGCTTCTGCACTTCATGATAATTGTAGAGCTGTTCTTGTTGGAAAACGCACATTTGGCAAGGTTTATAACTTTTTCTCTTCTTCGCCAAATGGTTTAAATGTCGTGTCTAAATTGTGTCCATTTGAACGCTTTTTTATTTAAGCACGTGTTATCTGTATTTGTGGTGTATATATATATATATATATATATTGAAAGAGTACTGCAAATAGCCAAATACAATAAATATTACTTTCAATGGCATTTCTTGATTATCTCTCTGCATTTATGAAAAGAGTTTCTTAATTTCTTTTTTTATTCTACCCCTCTTACTAAAGGAGATATGATAGATATCTTTATGTGGTTTGTTACATTTGCAACTGTTGTATTGCGTTGTACATGTATAAATTACTCGGCTCATCCCAACTTGGTGAGACACAAGTCGTAGATATTTGGGTCCCTAAACCATTTGGTCAGAGGTTCAATCCTTGGCCAGTGCGTATAGAAAAACGCGTGTTGGGAGAGGTCAACTCCTTGGCCAGTACCTCGGGGGATTAGTCTCCGCAGTCGCGCATGGCTGCCTTGGTTTATCCAAAAAATTACTCAGTTCATCTGATGTAGTTGTAATTTAACTGCCTTTTGCAATGACTTTTTCAGGGTTTAATCCAATCTGTATTTGAGCTTCAAGATGGATCTGGTGTGGTTATTACTGTTGGCAAGTATGTAACACCAAAGCACAAGGACATAAATGGTAACGGAATAGAACCCGACTTCCAGAAACTTCCAGGTATAATTGTGTTTATCATCGTCTCTCTCTCTTTCACTCCTTGTCTCGGTGGGTTGGAGTTGCTCCCATGTGATTAGCACTGGATTGTTATGAAGCACCGACGTAGACGCGAACACAGTTGCACTTACAATCATTTGAGAAAAGTTAGTGATTGAATGTAATCAAGTATCAGTGTCGGATATCAGACACACCTTCAATCTGAAATGTCGGTGCTACATAGCTAGATTGTCCTTTTCTCTTTCTTTCACTTTTTTCACAGTCAAATTGCAATATGGTTTTCATGATTTGAGCCCCATATTTGCAGCTTGGGATGATGTCAGCCAACATCTTTCAAAGTGCAGTATGCTTCAGCAAGGATAAAACAGTTTCTATGGTGTATTCCAAAGGAAAATAATTTGCTTCTGGTTTTTCAATAATTTGAAACTTCTAAAGAATCGGCCATGTATATATCACAAAAATTTCAGGTTAATTAGTAGATATATATGCCTGAACATTTTGCCATGCCTGGTGTTCTTGACTGCAAATGGCTTAAAACTCAAGATTGGCTAGTTAGTTTGGAACATTTGTAACTGTTGCAAATGTTGGATATGAGGTGTGAAGAAATGATCTCAGGAAGCATACAGGAGTTTGTATCCAAGAATCATAACTGAAGCAATTTGTAACTAACATAGGGAACTTTGTTTTACATTTTTATATAGGTTTTGATAATATTCCCTTCCTTTTTTTTTTCCCTTCATTTTTTTAACTGTACGTGTATCAATACCTATTGACTGATTATATGAATGCATGAAAAGGGCCACTTTATTGGTAAACAAATCATTACAGTATTGGCACCATTGCTTATTATTCTCAAGTTTCCTGATTCTTGATGATATTACAAGGGAGGTAGGTGCCTTAACTTGCATCAGAATAGAGGCACTGATTCAACCATTCAATCATATCGAGTTTTTACCATTTTAACAATCATAATATTACATGTTTCAAGCAACAAGAGTTTATTCTAAATCTTAAGAATCAAGTAAAGTTAGAGAATTTTTGTATTAATTGAATTGGTTAGTTACACGAGGCCAACAACTATATATACAACTTGGGCTTATCCTACACCACATTTAAGGGTTGGTTACAACTATCACTTAGCGCAGACAACTGTCAGTTAGCTAACTAACTAAATCTTACAAAGCACACTAATACACCCTCACAAGCTCAAAGTGGGCGAGGAACAAATACATTTAGCTAGGAGGACATAAGTTTGGTGAGCAAATCTGTTCACTGATCATCACCATGAACTTGGGACATAATTAGGGGAAGATGACCCATAAAACAAATCATTGTCGGGGAATCTTGATTCATTGAACAAGACATCCTCAGAAATAAAGAGACGACTAATAGGAAATAGGCACTTATAGCCCTTATGAAAGGTAGAGTAGCCAAGGAAAACACATTCATGAGACCTCAAGTAGAAGTGTTTTATTGTCAAAGAAATATTACAATGCCATAGAACAATTTTAATAGTATGACTATTAGGATGACCAAGGCATAAGTGCCAAATATTGTGAGAATTACTGTAATACGGTACATTTATGATACTAGTATTTCATCGACTTTAATCGTAAGTAAATAATGTGTCGTTACTTTAGTGTCTTGACTTTAATCATAAGTAAATAATGTGTTATTACTTTAGTATCTTTATTCAGACACTTTACAATAGAGTTCTTTCATAAATTGAGCTATAGCATCTGTCATAAGTCATAATATTGATGCATTAGTTTTAAAACATAATTTTCAACATTACTCAACATGTTAT
Source organism: Cicer chorassanicum (assembly GCA_037974735.1). Lineage (NCBI taxonomy): Eukaryota > Viridiplantae > Streptophyta > Magnoliopsida > Fabales > Fabaceae > Cicer > Cicer chorassanicum. Next base: position 7,317,199 of record JBBPBP010009779.1, read on the forward strand.
TTAAGCTAATTTCAAGCATTTAAATCAAAACTCTTAATGGAGAATTTTTCAACAGCTGTGCCTCAACTTTGACAATTTTATTAAAATACTAAATGATGTAGGATTTGAGTAAACGGCCACTCTTTGAAAAACTTAGAACGACTAGTTTATTAATAAAATTTTGGTTTTTCAAGGTAAGCAACCAATTGGTACAATTTATCAAATTATTGCATAGTGGTACAAAACCAGAAAAATTACTATTTCTCCACTTGTAAAACATTTTAAATCATCAAAACTCATTTAAACCTAATGAAATCAATGCTCAAATTGAAGGAAAATGTGTCTAGTTTCTAAATAAAAAAGAACCATTTAAAAAGGATTCCTAGGAAATAATTTATAAGCAAAACATTGAACATACGTCTATACAAATTTGAGACAACAACATATACATTTCACAATCACATGCTTCAACTAATTCATTTACTCTAGTATTGGAAGTTTGCATCGTTTATTGCTTTAATAAATGGTGTCTAAAACTAATGGAATTGAATGGTCTAGTGGTTTATTGCTTTAATAAACGGTGTCTAAAACTAATGGAATTGAATGATCTAGTGGTTGTGTGCATTGTGGTAGTTACTCCATGGACAAAAAGAATATCTAAATTACATTAGTTAAACTTCTGTCAAATTTATTTCTAAATCATTCATTCTTTTTTCTAGTGCATGTGAATAATTGAAGAAATTTTATTTTGTAAAATATTATTGATCGATATGCTTGATGTAAATTTGTAATTCATGTCAAGGATTCTAAAGTATCCTGAAGGGGATTCGCCGGTTAACCCATTTGCATCAAATATACATAGATTGGTGGGAGCGAATCGAATCTAAAGTTTAGTGTGATACACACTCTTTGAAATTTATTTGTGCAACTTTCATTATCATCAGTTTCATTTTCTTCTTGTTCAAAATTTACAGCTCAATCCCGAACATAAAATCCAACAATCTTTAAGTTCGATTTTTGATTTTTCTTTGTGATAAGTGGCTGCACCATTGAAATTGAAGGAGATGAACACTCACATAATTATTTATGACCATGATGAAAGCTACACAATTATTTTATATGAAGACATATATGTTTGATGTTCTAAATTCATGTGTAGTTCTCTAAACTAATCTTTGTTTTATGTTAAATTTAACATGTGATATTTTTGATATATATGCATGATTAGTTATAGTATCCATTGTGTGTGCATGTCTTGTTGTCGTTGAGGCTTGAGCATAAATAATTGTGTAATTTTAATATGATTTATGCATGAATTTATATATATATATATATATATATATATATATATATATATATATATATATATATATATATATATATATATATATATATATAT
>JBBPBP010009779.1:7322083-7377438 GCA_037974735.1 Cicer chorassanicum
TGTATTGATGTAAGTTTTGAACTAGTAAAACATTTTATGAAATACTTGAAAAAATATAGAGAACTTGGGTTTGCAAATACAATTTGAAATGATATGGCCAGTTCGGAATACTATAGTTTGTGTTGAAAAATTGACAATGAAATAGAGATTGAATGAATTTTTGTTTAAAAAATATTTAATTCACGTAAAAAATACAATGATAAATCAGTATGATTACAATATATATACTATACAAACATTAAGTTTACCCATGAATCTTTTATGATTCATTATTTATATTGTAGATAAAACAACTGACTCACTCAATAAAATTATGGAATACGATAACACATACAAATATATTTTTTGTCTTGAACTTAAACTTTTCTCTGACAATGAGTTGAAACTATGTTCAAAATATTTTGAAACTTATCTAAAATAGGATAATTCTCACAATCTTGATAATACAATTATTTTTGAATAATTAAAAATTATTATAGATATTTTAACAGTTTAATTAAAATTAAGATTTATAATATTGTGTTATTTGATAACATTTAATTGTTTTCACAGTGTTTGCATAATTTATACAAAAATATTAATCATTATTGTTATTATTGCATCGATTGAGACATTGCTTCCTCTAGGGCTCATCCAAGGTGTGGTGGCAAGTAGAGTTTTCAAAACGGACTAGCTCATATGGGTTGGTTCGTCCAACTCAAATTTTTCTAGGGCTTTTTGGCCAGGTTTGAATAAATGTTTTACCCATTCGAGTTAGTTCATATGGGTTCTAGGAAGCCCACGATACTAGTTAAAAAATAAAAATAAAAATAAAATAAAATTGGGCCACATATCCAAAAAAAAGTTGGCCCAAAAAATAAATTATTTAGAATGTCAATTTGATAATTTATTTTAATTTTAAGTGACAATTTGATCTTTTATGTTTTAAAATGTCAACAATGTTATCCTTTTTTTTTTACAAAAATTCAAAAAATTCATTAAAATTTTCAAACAAAACCCATAAAATTAATTATCATATTCAATATAATGCAAATTTCATCAAATCCATAACTTAAATATTTAAATAAACTCATATTTTCATTCTTTATTTGATGTTGTTGGAGATGAAAATATGAATTTATTTGAATATTTGAATATTTGGAGACAAAAACCGCCCCAGGAACCGTCGCAAAGTCGTGTTGAGGGCGGTTATTTCAGAACCCTCGCAGGCCAAATGTCGCAAATCTGAAAAATTCTTGTAGTGAAAGGATATGAGACACATGACTTTATTAATTGTGTCATATTTATAATTCGATCAATGGTATCGAGATTTCATATGTGAGTTATGTACATTTGTTCTAATGAATAATTGATTTAAAGTTATGTACATTTGTTCTAAGTAAAAATATAATTTACTAAGTAATAAATGAAATGGTGAGAAATTGTGAATGTTATTCCCAAAATATAATATATTGAAAGTTTCAATTGTTTATTAGTTTAATAAATGGTGTTTAAAACTAATGGAATTGACAACAACGAAGAAGTGTATCACGACGGTTCAAACCCGGTTACACACACTGCAGGGACAGATTGGACCAACCATTGCCTTGGTTCGTCATTTTGTCAGTTAATGATATATAAACTTTAGAGTTAAGGTAACAATTTTTTTCAAGAGTTGCATTTTCTTATGAGTTTTTCTATAAATAGAATTATTTTATAGACAAAAAGAAGATATAAATTTCATAAATTACATGAGTTAAATTTATTTCTAAGTCATTCTTATTTTCTCCAATTCACGAGAGTAATTAAAAAAAATTTATCATGTAAAATATCATTGATCGATATGTTTGATGTGAGTGTGCAATTCATGTCAAAAATTCCAAAATATCGTGAATGAAATTTTCTGATTAATCCGTTTGCATCCAATAAACATAGATTGCGTGAGCGAATGAAACATAACGTTTAGTATGATATACACGCATTGAAATTTATTTGTGCAACCTTCATCATAATCAGTTTCATCTTCTTCTTTAAAATTTGTAGGATAGCCCCAACACAAAATCCAACAAAACATATGAGATACAATTTCAACAACCCACATTCACACTCAACATCATCAAGAAGCACAACAATAACACCTCACAAATTCAATTCACTTCATATAAACATGCCAGAGAGGGCATCATATTTAAATTTCATATAAACATGCAGGAGAGGGCATCATATTTAAATTATATATTTTGATATATTTGAGTAAGAATACTCACCTTTTCAAAATATCACCCAAAATAAAATCTTAGACTTTCTTCTTATTGAATCCTTGATCTCCTTTAGTTTGCCCTCTACCTCCTTTAATCCATGCACCAAAAATGACTTAGAACTACTTTTACCATGAATTTGAGCAAGGATGAAGAATCAAAGATGGAGCTCTTGATGAATGTTTTAGTTAGAGAGATAAAGGAGTGAATAAATAGATTGGAGAGTTTTGTTGAAAATGAGAATAAACAAAGATAAACGTAGTCCCTGGACTAGGAATTTGGGATTTTCAAGAAGGGTTTTGAATTTAAAAAAATTATAATCAAACTCCTAAACTTACCGATAAGTGTATTTAGATCATTAAACTAAAAATATTAAATAGAGTCCATATTTCCTTTTTATTTTAAATATTTGTAATTCGAAGACCTATTCTAAATTTTTGGATTTAATTAAAAAAAATGAAATAGTTTTTAATTTCAATAAAATTTCAAAATTTTATCTTTACGTATTATTCAGGGACATAATTATTAACCTTTTTGGTTTAAGGATCTATCTATGAATTTTCAAATAGTTCAAGGAATCTCAAAGTAATTAAATAAAAAATAAGTAAATAAATATATAAAGTAAATTATTTTAAACAACTATCAAAGTAATTAATGTCTAATTCATCTTGATGTGATTCTCATTAATTATTATATACTGACTAATAATGCAAGCATGGTAAAGCATTATAACTACTAGCTAGCTTCATTTTGAAGCCTTATTAATGAATTCAAAGAAGAAATAGACCTTCGTGATTTAATTGTTGTTATAGCTAGTGATACAAATTAATTGAAAAATAACGTGCGAGTAGATTATAAATTGCATGAAGAGAGTGCGTTGTCTATTAGAGAAAGGTTTGAAAAACTTCAAACAAATCAATGTAAGTGTATTTTATTAACATTTTATTTACTTAAATTTTTTGCATTATTTTTTCTAGCTATCTTGATGATCGAGGAACAAGTAAGAATTTATATGTTTTTATATAAACGTATATTACTATGAAGATTTATATAAACATTTTATGTCTTCTAATATGAACATAGTTTAATCACATTCACCATTTGATTATAAAAACAGTTAATATATAATGCCTATAAGCTACTATGATTCATTAAAAATCTTCTATGGTTGTTCACGATTTTATTATATAGATAAAATATATATAAAAAATATGTAGATTAATTAAAATAATTAAATTCTTTTGCAGAGAGTTTTCCTTGTTTAATAAATTTTAGCTTGTTGAAATTGTTCCGAGGAAAAATCTGTAATTCAAGCTCATAAACCAGCCTGCAAAATGAATCTTAGAAGTTGGCAGTTTGCTATATTCTCCATGTGCATTTTCTTTGGTTCAGGTACCTAATTAGGAGTACCAATGTGATTGGTTATTCTTTCCAATGCACTTATAACAAAACTCAGGTTTATTAGACTTTACTTACTTTTCGAGCAAATTTTAAATTATAAGAACCTCTTTTCTCCAAGAATTAGACCTCGAGGGTTAAAGTATTAAAGAGAAAGAAAACAATTTATCAATAAAAAGATTTGATGAAAGTTTACTTAAACATTAGTTCATTCATATTCTATCTCCATCATTTAACATGATCACATCACGATTCTTGAGAAAATTGCAGTTCAACAAAATCTTATTTGTTGTAAAGAAGACATAAAATATTATAATGTCACATGATCGCAAATTTTTTTTAAAACCTGCTAATACTATTAGATCAATTTCAGCAAATTATTTATTTTGCTATTAGACATAATTAGCATTTCTTGTTAAAAAAATCAACAAATGATTCCCATTTGTCCAACTGAAGAGTTAAAAGGATATCTTTGGCATTTTGTTTTCCAGGACTAGTCAAAAACACTATTGTATCAGGAGATGGTGGTCAATGGTGTGTTGCTAAGGAAGGGGTTCCGGACATGTATCTACGACTTGCTATTGATTATGCTTGTGGTGATGGACATGCAGACTGCTCGGAAATTACTCCAAGTGGAAGCTGTTTTATACCAAACACTCTCCATGACCATGCTTCTTATGCTTTCAATAGTTACTACCAGATGCATCCAATACCTTCCAGTTGTGTCCTCGGAGGAACTTCTACATTAACAAACATAGATCCAAGTAAGAATTTCATTAAACATAAAAGTTTGATTATGATTAGATGTTAGTGCGCCAAGTGTAAGTTAAAATTCTCACATCGAATAAAAAAATAGATATTGAGCAACATATAACTAAGAGAATATGTACATACAATGCCTTAAAGTTTTTGGTGAAAATGTGCTGCCAAACTCACTAGCGTGACCCAACAAATGCATTAGAGTAGAGGTCACAATCATAAGAGAGATTGTTGATATGTAAAGTGTACATGTATGTAAATTATAAAATTTCACTTTAAGGGAGCATACTCAAATGAACAAATTGACTCATTTAAGAGAGAGTTGACCCATATAAAGAATGAACTCACATTTGACGGATAATATTGTTAGTGAGTTAAAAATATCATATTAGATAAACAAAATAGACATTGAGCAATATAAACCATAGAACCAATGTCTCCGGCTCTCTTTTAGAACCAACATTATACTATTAACAAATTCCTACTATACCTTCTCTTATATGTGTTTCTCCATTTTAGAAATAAACTAACATCTAATAACATTACAGGTAGTGGGAATTGTCATTATCCGTCATCCAGTTCAGGGTGAGAATTTACAACACCTATATATAAATCTATATCTCATTTAGTCATTTTTTGTTCTAAGCACAAAAAAGATAATACAAAGATGTAAACAATACATTGTAATCATAATAATATATTAAATTGTCAATGCAGCACAAGTTCACCAGATCCTGTAATTCCAACCCCACCAGGTCCACCAACATTTACACAACCAGGTGATGTGCCCGGTGGAGTAACACCAGTCCGTAGCGCAGCCACATCTACTTTTCTTTCATTTTCGATGATGTTTGTATGTGGTTTCTTGGTTTTACTCCAAACAACAAATTTCATCTAGACGACAAACAACAAACAAAAACCAACTATGCTTTAAGGGATTAATTGGAATTCACTCGATCTTTCCCAGAGTCAATAATAAAATAATTTTTATATTAAAATGACACAGCCAAAAGAAAATATAGGCTCTAGTAGACATATTTTCTGCTGTATTAACTTCTCTTATATAGAGAAATCCTTGTTTTTTAGATCAATACCATGCCATTTGTTTTAGTAAAAAGTGTAATGCATGTCTTTGTAGAAATATGTGCAAAAAAACAAAAATTTAAGTAGTAATATTGTAGTTTAACGGAGAGTAGTATTATGATAATTTCCAAATATTAATAAAGATGATGTGTTAAATTATAGATATAGATTAGTTTAGAGATTTCCATTGTGTTAAAAGTTTCTATATATATATATATATATATCATAAAAAATATGTGTTGGTGCGCATTTATAGAACTACATACCACGACTGTTTCCTTTTTTTTGTAACGTTGACGTTATGGACCAATGATCAAAGCCGTCTCTGATTTTACAGAGATTAAATCCAAACAAAAAATTTACAGAGACTAAAATAAAAAAGTGGTATATTTACAGAGATCAATTACATATTTAAACCTTTTTTAAAAAAATATATATATTTTGTAATTCATATGCCTATTTCAAAGTCGAATTATTGACAATTTTTGGAACATGATTATGAATCTTGTTGGTCTGAGGATCTATGATCTATCTAAGAATTCTTAAATAGTTCAAGGAATTTTAGAGTAATATATTAAATAAAAAATAAGTAAATATATAGATAAATTTTTAAACAGCTATCAAAGTTAATGTATCATCCAAGTAGAAGGTATATATTTGAAGCCATTTGTGTGTTTGTGGTAAGGAAATGAAAGTAGAGAGATCCTAGTGAATAGGGTAAAGAAGAGAAGAGTTCTATGATTTATGGCAAATAATAAGACATGTTTTCCAAAAATCCCTCTTTTAATTTCTATTCATATATTTCTATATAAAATAACACTAATTATTAAATGATAAATAAATAAATTCACGGTTAACTCATTTCTTTGTCATGTGCATGACTTTGAAAGAGTTTATAAGCACTCGTATATAGTGTTTAAAAAAAACTATAAAATAGCTTATTAGTTGTTTACAAGTTATTTTTTAAGGTTATTTCAATAAATTCTAAATAAAATAACTTGTTAAAATAGCTTAAGACTAATATAAAATTTATAGTTTAATCACATTCTCCATTTGATCATAAAAAAATAGTTTTTTTTATAAGCTTTAAAAATACTATATATATAATGCCTATAATCTATTATTTTTAATTAAAATTCTTCTAAGGTTGTTCACGATTTTATTATCTAGATAATATATATATATAAAATCTGTAGATTAATTAAAAGAATAAAATTCTTCTACACCGAGTTGTCCTTGTTTAATAAATCTTAGCTTGTTAACTTTGCTCTAGATCAAGGAGGAAGAATCTGTAATTCAAGCTCAGAAGCCAACCAGCAAAATGGATCTCAGAAGTTGGAAGTTTGCTATATTCTCCTTGTGCATTTTCTTTGTTTCAGGTATCTAATTAGGAGTACCAATGTCATTAGTTATTTTTTCCCATGCAATTATAACAAAACCAACTTCTAATTTAAAAAATATGCTTGGACACAAGTGATTGAAACAATCATTCAACAAATTTTATTAATTAGTTTACTTATCTCTCGGCCATACTCAGAATTTTCAGAATTATTTTTCTCAAAAAAACCGTAAGGTTAAAGGAAAAATAGAACATCAGAGTTGAAAACAATTTAACAAAAAAAAATGCTGAATTTTTTCAACTTGCAAGAGTGGTAATAGTTAGATTTTAATTCGAAGATCATATTGATTAGTCACATTTTGGATTCAATTATAATGAACTTCATTAGACGCAAACATATGTTCCTTCATGTTCTATCATCATTGTTTTACATCACGGTCACCCCACTATCCTTGAGAATGTGAGTTCAACGCAATCTCATTGGTGGTAAATTAAGAAGACATAAAAAACTATGATATCATAAGATCACAAACATTTTTTAAAAACTTGCTAAAACTATTAGGTCAACTTAATCATATTATTTATTTAACATTCCTTGTTAAATAATTCAACAAATTAACTATTCTCATTTGTTTAAGAGAAGAGTTAAAATGATATCTTTGGCCTTTTGTTTTCCAGGACTAGTCAAAAACATTGTTGTATCAGCAGATGGTGGTACATGGTGTGTTGCTAAGCCAGGAGCTTCAAGCATCGATCTACAACATGCTCTTGATTATGCATGTGGTGAAGGAGGTGCAGACTGCGTACCAATTAATCCTGGCGGAAGTTGTTTTACACCAGACACTCTTCAAGACCATGCTTCTTATGCTTTCAATAGTTACTACCAGATACACCCAATACCTACCAGTTGTGTATTCAGAGGAGCTTCTACATTCACATACACAGATCCAAGTAAGAATTTCATCAAACATAAAAGTTTGAATAGGAATAGATGTAGGTGTGTCAAGTGTGAATGATAAGTCTCACATTGAATAAAAGAAATAGTTATTGAGCAACATATAAGTGAGAGAATTTGTACATCCAATACTTTAAGATTCTTGGTGAAAATGTGCTACAAAAGCATTAGAGGAGTGATTCCAATCTTATGAGAGATTGTTGAGGTGTCAAGTGTATGTATATGAACACAAAAACTCCGATTAGATGAACGAATTGACTCATTTGAGAGAGAGATCGACCTAGATAAATGAATGAACTCACACTTGACATATATATTGTTAGTGACTTAAACATCTCACATTAGATGAAAAAATAGACATTGAACAACATATAAATGATATGAATCATATAATCAATATCTTCGACTCCCCTTGTGAACCAACATTATACTGTTAATAAATTCCTACTTTACCATGTCTCTTATATGTGTTTCTTTACTTTAGAAAAAACTAACACCTTACATCATTACAGGTAATGGGAATTGTCACTATCCATCATCTAGTTCAAGGTGAGAATTTACAACACCTATAAATATTCTATATCTCATTTCGTCATTTTTATTCTATGCACAATAAAAATAACACCAAAATGTGATCAATATTCTAATTACAGTAATATATTAAATTGTCAATGTAGCACAAGTCCACCAGGTGAACCAAGTCCTACAACACCTTCTGAACCAAGTCAACCGACTCCAGCAATACCTTCTCAACCAAGTCAACCAACTCCAGCAACACCTTCTCAACCAAGTCCTACAATACCTTCTCAACCAACTCCGGCAACACCTTCTCAACCAAGTCAACCAACTCCAGCAACACCTTTTCAACCAAGTCCTGCAACACCTTCTCAACCGACTCCAGCAACACCAACTCCACCTTTTCCACCAAGTTTTGGAATACCTTCAGAACCAAGTCAACCAACTCCAGCAACACCTTCTCAACCAAGTCCTGCAACACCAACTCCACCTTTTCCACCAAGTTTTGGAATACCTTCAGAACCAAGTCAACCAGCTCCAGAAACACCTTTTGAACCAAGTCCCGCAACACCTTTTCCACCAAGTCCAGCAACACCTTCTCAAATGAGAAACAACAAAAGAAGACCATTTATGTTTTAAGGGATGAGCTAGAATTTACTCAGTCTTTTCAGGAGCGATAAATAAAATAAGTCTTGTAATTAAAATTACTTGTACGTATCATCTATGTATGGAAGAATAAAGCACATAATAGTAAAAGAGTCAAAAGAAAATATAGGTTCTAGTAGATATACTTTTTGCAGAACCAATTTCTCTTTTATAGAGAAATCCCTGTTATTTAAATGAGCTACCATGTCATTTTATTGAGTAAACAAAATAAATTACAATTAAAGAACTTCTAAAATTTGATCAACATTGTCTACCTCTCTAATTATTCCATTTGCGCGTAACACTCCTAACTAGCATTACATTGCACTACTCTCTGTGGCTAGTGGTGGAACACTTGAGTCTAATCTTTTGTTCTAACATTTAGTATGGAAATAGCCAACATCGTTTATCATTTTATAGTTTAACCTGGATCAAATTAGAAACCCTTATGATTTGTTGGTTGCCATGTATATCCCTACAAAAGGCTTACCCGCATTGTCAAAAGGACCATCCTTCCATCTCTAAAATCAATGTTTCACATCTCACAGGGAGTTCTCACATAAACCAACCTATCTTCACCACCTTGTGTACCTACTACTCATTACGGAAACAACAGATGTTTTACCTGATATTCAACCTCGGTCCTCCACACAAAGGGTTGGGTTTGGTGGTTCAAATAGTGATTACTGGGTCATTTGGTCTAATTCATCCTTATAAACCAGTCTTTCATAAAAGAATTAATCACATAGAGATTGACCGTCGCTCTATAAGAGATGAGGTTCTTAAGAATAACTCGTAATTGATTTTGTTGACCACATCACTAGTTCTTGGATCTCATCTTGAGGTGTCAACGGTTTCAATCCCCAAATCAAATTTTGTCTGCCTTCTCAATAAGTCTACTTTTTATCAAATATAGGAATTTGGAATCAACTTCTCATACAGAATGTCCACAGATCTATGAAACATGGTACTTTATTAGAAAATTTAGGAAAGAATTGCTTGCATTACATAACAAAAATGCAACCTCGATCTCTTTGTTTTTAAGACCACTTTCTAATACACTGCATAAATGCATATTTGGTGAAAGTAACATATCTAAATGAAACAATATTTTAAGAATGACAATCTATACAACTAAAGCAAGGAACCCTCGTGTCATAGGTGGAGTTCTTTATCATTACAATCCAGAGCTAAAAGCTAGATTCAGTCACTACATAATATATACAGAATAATATCATGTACTAAATACAAATTTCTAATATAAATGCAGATTCTGACATCAATATTTAAATTATTATGTAAAAAGTAAACGACTAGAGTGTCAAACATATTACATAATACATATCATAATAGTATCACCATTCTGACAGGTACTATTCTTATATACAAAATATACTATTCGCATAAATCATTTCAAAGCCAACTCATATAAGAAGCAACAAAGATGAAACAGTGATACAGATGACCCCTAAGGTGGCAACAATTGAACCTTGGTCAAATGATTTCTGCAAGCTTGTTCTTGAGAAATGCTGAAAAGCCAAATACACCGCAATCAATAAAGAAATTGCAGCACCTTCTTTTGTGTCCCTGACAGAGAGAATAATGATGTTGGATTTTAAAAATAATGAACAAATAGGGTAAAGTTAACAACGGCTCAATGGCCCCAAAAACATGGATATGCTTACCTTAACCTCAAAGCCTCATAAGGAGCTACAATCACCAAGAGTAACGCTATAAATGGCAACTCAAGTTCACCTGGAATCAAAGAACATCCAGCAGAAATTTTTCCCTTTTTCCAATTAATATTCAAAAAGTATGAAGAACAAAATACACAATTTATTTGTATATTATACACTCCACAGTTGGGATTTTCTATCTTGTGTCTTGCAGTTCACAGTGTCACATGGTTTGAGTATTTTGGATCCATTGTACAAAATTAAAAGGATTGCACCAAAGGTCTACTTTAAGCCCTTTTCTTTTTACATTAGTTTTGGACGAATTCACACAACACATCCAATGCAAAGTGAGATGGATGAAACAGAAGTGCATCAAGTGTTATTTGTGATACAAAAATATCCTCAAATTTTTAGAAAAATTTTACAGCACAGTTCTGAATTCTGCGATATTGTATGAGACCAAATGTTTGGCGATGAAGAACAAACAAGAAAATAAGCTTATCTTGTAAAAATGAGAATATTACTATGGATTAAGAAAAAATAGGATTACAAATAATTTCCTGTAATTTAAAAAGAAAAAAAAATGTTGGGTAAAGCCTATTGTGGAAAAGATAGTAGAATCTTGTCTTACATAGTTTAGTTTAGGCATGTAATGGGCAAACTTGTACAGACCCTAGTAATGAGAGTACAGCAGACGGAGTTCAATAGTTAGAGGTAACAATAGATCAAACTATTGAGAAGATTAAAATTTTAAATGGCTTGTCCTTAAAAATCATTGAAAATGTTTGATTAATCCCCACCTAGTGGAAAAAGGATTTTGTTATTGTTTCTTTGCAGTTTTTACTTTTTTACTTAAGAGAATAAATAGAACCAATATGTGCCTTGAGGTTCCTAAAACAAAATGCTGATTTACACCACTTTCAACAGTGTGATGTTCTTGAGGTCTATTGCATCCATTGTTACTCCTTCAAGATTCCAAAATTTCATGTGCTCATGTGCACCTGATGGTATACTATGAAGGACGAACAACTTTAAAATCAGGCGTGTCGCGGTGTTCGACACATTAGACAAGTGTACCCAAAAAAACTATTTTTTCTTTCTTTACTTCGACACACCTCTTAGACAGATCTACGAGGATAAAAAGGTTTCAAATGATCAATAAAGGGGTTAAAGACATTAAATTTGATTGCATCATATTTAATTTTTTAGTAGTAAATGGATGAATAAAAGTTAGCCCGCCACCACTCACACACATATTAGGGATGACAATGAGTATCCACGGGTACGGATACTATTATTTTGCTACTCTACCCCGTTGGATAAAAATGATATTTGTACCCTGTACATGTCCGTGCGGATATCCACTTAACGAATATTTGGCAGGTTTTTAAGTATCCGCAGGGATTAGCATATCACATTTTTTAAATAAAAAAATCGTTTATGTATAAAAATTATTTTTTTTATTTCAATTATGTTGAATTTTTCCCCCTATTTTGTCAACACAAAAAAATAAATACATTAACAAATATATAAAATATATAACAAAATTTCATTGTAACAACTGTTAATACATAAATAAAAAACATTACACAATATCAATTTTACTAATTTATTAACGGGTACGGATATCTGCGGGTATAATTCCATTAGATCCGCCTCCGTATCTATTATCTAACACCTAACGAGTAATCGAAATATCTGTTTATTTTTTCCGCGGATACCCGTTAAATTATCCGCCTCATACCTGTTGCGGATTTTATCTGCATGTACAAATTCTTTTGCCAACTCTCTCTCTCTCTCTCTATATATATATATATATATTCTCAATATAGATCTTTTGTTAATAATGTTCTTTTTCTTTTTATATATATAAATAAATAACTATGTGTATCAGTGTCGATGTCCAATATTTTTTAAATTAGCTGTGTTGAGGTGTCGGTGTTCAGATGTTTGTGTCGGAGTATGTGCTTCATAGGATGGATAAGAGAACTTACCAGGAATGTAAAAGAAGAGGCGGACTAGAAGTGCCAAGAATGCTGACCACAAGCCATATCTACCTCTGTATGTCCAATTTGTGTAAAATTTTAGACCAATCAAAGGTAAAAGAGCACTATGGATAAAGAGAATAACTTGCACTCTTGGTGTACATATATAAAATGATACTCCAAAAAGTTTGTTGAACAAACATAGGAAAATATACTTTGAAACAGTTCACCATATAAACTGAACAAGAAAACAAAATAAAAGAATCGATGACATACTTTATCCAGGCAACAACACCTGCAGGTGCTTGCAAAGCAAATAATGGAACAATAAATGATTTCGGTACTGCGGTGCCCTTTGCAAGTATTAAAACTCTACAAGATTTTGAATATTTATCAGACACATCTCAAATTTGGCATAACTGAACAACGAAAGAGGGTAAATTAAACAAACAAACTAAAAAATACAAATGAACTATGAGGGTTGCAGCTTTCTATAATAAGATTAGAGTAATGATACACATACACCCCATATTCCCCAATGTTCATTCAACACTCCATTTTATCTCTATCTCTCTCTCTATCATTTGTATTACATCTATTACATCACTCTCTTTTATCTCTTATTCTCTCAAGGACTCAAGGTGTATACATCTAAAGGGGTCTCCACCAAACATTTTTTATTATTGGCATAAGAACTCACTACCAGCCAAACTAGGTATTTCAGTTTTTATATTAAAAGTATGAAAAATTCATACCAACCAACCAGTGTACGTAAAAATTGGAACATTAAATAGAATAAAAAGAATTCAAGACTAGGCACTCTTAAATAAAAAGAGGCTACTATCACTATCACTATCGGGTTCAGGATTCGGATTTCTCAACTGCATGATTCATTTCCCGCAGTCGCTTATCGCGGACCATATGATCAAGATCAGACACATTTTAACTATATAATAGTTAGAATCAAAATACGAGATTGAAATTTGAGACAGTCCGCAAAGAGCAACTGCGGTGAATGCAAAATTTCACAACTGCAGGGAATCTCTATCCATCATTCAAAATCATGAAGCTGCGCTTAGAAGGCATTAGTATAGCCTCTACTATAGAGGAATTGAATGTGTGTCATGGTATCCGACACCATAGAACACATATTATCATCATTCAATTAATAAATTCATCGATTATATTCAATTAATTCATTTTCTCAAATTATTATCAACATCTAAAAATAATAAATATGAATAGCAATTGAAATATGCAGATAAGAAATAAGAGATTGAACTGACAGAGAAGAAACAGCGGAGATCCATTGCAAATTAGGAGTAGTAAAAGGCGAAGGAGCAATATAGGAAAGGACACGAAACCCTGTACTTGTTCTTCGTCTGTTACTGGTTTCCGATTTGACGGAGGTTCCGATTCCGTAATGGTGAGTGAAGGAGGATCTGAAATCAGAAAGAGAAACATAATGAGAGAGGAAGGAATGTGTGAGAGTGCGGGGGGTTATGTACCTGAGGATAAGAGGATTGAAGGAGAGCGACGAAGGTGATGAGCGAAAGAGAGAAGATGAAGGATCTCTGCGACAGTTGAGGTGAGAGAGTGTAGTTCGTGAATTAGCAGTTGTTGAACAAGCTGATAACATTTTTACTTCTTTCTTCTTTTTCTCTCCTCTTCTTTCTTTCTTGAGTCTCAACGCCTGTTATGCTATGCTCTTTCTTTTTCTTCACTCTGTTGCTCTACCGTCACTTTTTGACACGAGTCAAACAAATGTCACTCGTTCGATATTCACTCTACACGTCACACACCCAAGATCCACTTTCTAACGCTATTACTCACAACCTATTTTTAGCAAAAAGAACTATTTTAAAATTAATGTTACTTTTTTTTTATTCTTCAATTATTACTCATTATATTCAAAACAATAATTTTACTTTATGAAAAATCAATTAAAAATTAATATGAATAGTGTGATAATCATTGTAATTTTTAATATATATGCAAATATATTAAATAATATTTTTTTAAAATAGATCGAGTATAATAATAAAATGATTATGGTATTACGATAATTATTTCTACACTTTTTAGTTTGTCGATATCATACTTATCTTTTTATGTTTATATATCATATTTCTATGATATTATCATCATACAAACAATACAAGTCTACTACTGGATGACATGAAACTACTATTAAGGCATTATTTTACATAGATTAAATCTGATATCGTTTATCTTTGTGAAAATATTTTATAATTTTATATTTTAAAATTTGTTTTTGTTTATATAAAAGAAACTTTTAAAGTAAATTATTATAAAAAAATAAAAAAAAATATTAATTAATGTATATATATTTTCAAAAATAATAAAATTGTTTTTAATTTTTAACTAGAAAAATATTTGTACAAAATAAACCGATTCAGTTAAGCGAGCATTATTCATCTTTGGCATCATCATCATGAAGTGGCCAAGTTGTACATGTCTGAGTGATCCAACGCTATGTTGAATTTTGATTAAACACTTTCTAACAAGTAACATCTGTTCGGCTTGAACTTGAAGATTTATCTTTTTGAGGTATCAATCACATCAATTTTTTTTTTGTTGTTAATGATCAGTTACGTCTTCTTTGTACTATGGACCTACACATTTTGTTGTTTCATGCATTATTATTGAGCCAACGGTTCACATGCAAATATATATAGAACCAAATGTCTGTGTGTTGGAATAGATTGATGGGGAGGTTAAAGAAATATTCACAAGCCAACAGCGTCTTAAGCACTAAGGAAAGAAAGAAAAATGACTAGTATATACCGACATAATTTCATTGTATAATTTTATACAAGCTTAAATTCTTAATTGAGGAAAATATTAAATTCATTTAAGAAAATAACTATAATTTATATGCCCAATAAATAGCACTTGAGGTATGAGTACTATCATTCAGCTATGTTTATTAAGTACAATATTTTTGATTGATTCATAGCATACAACGGACGGAATGGAAGCTTGTTAAAATAATTATTTTTTGTGAAATCTCAATTCAAAATTTATCAAATACATTCAATATCAATAATAATAACAATAAAGGAGATAAAAAAAATGTAAATAAGACACTTCAAAATTTAACGTAAAAATCTTCAAAATAAAAGTCAAACCACGAGTCGTTCAGATCAAATAAATAATTTCACTATATCAAATAACAAGTACAACTAAAAGTTCACCTAGCAGCACTAGAGAATCAAAATCATCACCCAACCGTGGAACTAAACAATAATAGAATATCTCTACAAATATGAGCATCACAAACTGACTTACTAAAATTATTAATAAAAAAACACAATGAAATATGAGCATCACAAACTGACAAAACTACTAATAAAAATTATTAGAATAACAAACACAATGAGATGAACAACATACTAAAATTCCAGTCAAAACAGAGAATGTTTGTCGAACCAAAATCTATCATTGATACTCAAATCTGACCTTGCCTCGCCGCATAACTGTTATCAATATGTTTCACGTTGTTATTTTGTTACAACACTAGGGATTCTAAATCCCTATCCTTTTCCTTATTACACATGTGGGCTAAACCCATCACACACACACATGTTTTTTTCTATTAATTCCTTTTCCTTATTACACATGTGGGCTAAACCCATCACACACACACACACATGTTTTTTTCTTTTAATTGGCGTGGACTCCCACTTCAATCATGATCCACCCAGCACATTTCTTCTTCACTATTCAAGTGGGGGCAAACTGTTGTCATTCTAACAACCATGTCGCAAGTCTCAATCATCTTTATCAATGGTGGCTTTCTCAACAAATCAACACCATCATCATATGTATCTTCAACCAATACAGAACCTCTAACATCATTCATAATAACACACTTTTCAATAGTGTACCCCTTTAAAGGCTTTCTTTCTATGGTTACTTTCCTCTATGCAACAGGCTCAACATCTGAATACATTCGTTCATGAAGATGATTCTCATTTTAAGTTGGATTGTCACCATTAACTTCATTTGGCTGAACATAAATTTCAAATTTTTCTGATTATTGTATAGGCTCACATGAGACATTTGTACTAACAATGTTTTTCAACTGATGGTCTTCTTTGAACTCAGCATCACAACTTCTTACATGTTTCTTCATAACAGGGTCATAAAACATGTACTCAACTACATCAAGACCATTGCCAATGAACACACACTGCTTACCTTTAACATTCACATTAGGAGTATGCACAAATACTTTACATCCAAAAACATGCAGGTGATCATAAGAAACATTCTTACCTAACAAAATCATCTGTTGTACTTCATATTGCAAGGACACACATGATGAAAGGTTTAAGACATGCATAACTGTGCTCAATGCTTCACCCCAATATAACCGTGGATGTTTTGCTTGCGACAACAAACAATTAACTCTTCCAACCAATGTCTTATTCATCCTCTCAACAACACTATTCAACTTTGGAGACTTCTAATTTCTAATCCATCTCTCTCTACAATAAGCGTGAAATGGTTTCAAATTTTCACCTAAATTATGTGTGTGTATGCTCTTCAACTTCTTCTCAGCTTCACACTCAACTAAGATCTTAAATTTCTTGAACATGCTCAAAATATTATTTTTACTCTTCAAAGGGTAAACCCAAGTCTTTCTTGAATGGTCATCAATCAACATCATAAAATATCCACTCTCCTCAAGTGTTCTTGTTTTCAAAGGATTGCATAGATGTATATACACCAAATTAATAATGTTCAGTCTTCTAAGTGAGTAACTCTGAAAAGAAACTTTATTCTTGTTTTTTGCATAACAATGATCACATTTCTTCAAGTTTGGATTTCTCATGTTCCACAACACATCTTGCTTAGCTAACTCAACTATATCTTTCTCACTCATGTGACACAATATTTTACGTCATAGCTTAACTTTTTCAACTGGTTCAACTACATGAACATCTTTAAGTATTTTTTCATGTGCCACGTAAAGATTAGAAGATTTCGTACTTTTATCAACAATCATAGAACCCTTAGCAAGTTTCCAAGTGTCATGGGAGAATCGACCATCAAAGCTTTCATTTCAAAGCTTAGCTACTGAAAGTAAATTCAATAGAATGTATGAAACATGCTTAATGCCATTTAGAATAACAAATAGAGTGGGATGAACAACTTACTAGAATTTCAGCCAAAATAAAAAATGTTTTTGAAACCAACATCCACCACCGATACCCAAAATTCTTCTTTCGGTCTGCTCTGACCTTGCCTCGACGCATCACTATTATCAATCTACTCCACGTTGTTGTTTTGTTACAACACTAGGGATTCTAAATCCATATTCTTTTGACTATTACCCATGCGAGCTAAGTCCATTTCATATATATATATATTCTTTCCTTCTTTTCTTTTAATTGGCATAGGTTCCTATTTGAAGAGGGACCTACCCAACAATTTTTGGTGTAGGCATGTGTTTGAGGAACGACGTTGGTGCTTTAATTAAAGCGCTTTTGTCTTGAACATTGTTTTAAATAAATTTTATGAGTTTGTTTTCATCAATTTTTTTTACTAGATTAAAAACATGATTTGGCATACAATATGGTGACAAATCATTGGACCCTATTTTTTAGGTGTATTATTTAGAAACACAAAATTATATACAATATCCAACTAAATGTTGGAATTAAAGCGAGAGAAAAAAATATAAAATTAAGAAACATATATACATAGAGAGTATTGTTGTAGGATTTTGTGTCCGACGATTATTTTTGAATATTTTTACAATGACAATGATTATAAATTATTTTTTTTTAAAAAAAAACTACGCCAAAAATGACATTTTATAGCACGTCTTTTACAGCGCTTATTAAATACAAGCGTTGTTGTATAATATTTAAAATTTACGAAGGATATAACAGCGCTTTTTTACAAGCGTTGTAAAAAAAACGCTGTTGTAGGGTCATATAGGGTCACATACGTTTGCACATAATGTTTACAACTCTTTTACAGCGCTTTTTTAGAAAGCGTTGTAAATTGAAGCGCTCTCACATAGTCTTTTACAGCGCTTTTTGAGCGCTTTAAACACAAGCCCTGTAAAATGTAGCGCTCCCACCTTATGTTACATAGCTTTTAAAGCGCTTCTTGTTGAAGCGCTGTAAAAGCCTTGCGCTTTCACATAATCAAATAACATATTACAGCGCTTTTGATACAAACGCTGTAATAGGCTTGCCCTTTTACATTTTTATAAGATCTATTAGAGCGCTTTTTGAACAAGCGCTGTAAAAGCATTCATTTTAAATAAAAAACATTCACTTTAAGTAAATAAAAACAAATTTAATACGTTGTCCAAACCCTACGAACCCTCATCTCCTCTACCTTGCGAACCCTCCTCTCATCTACTGTGCGCCCCTACAAATTGATTTACCTTGCTCCTTCTTTAAAACAAATTGATCAACGTTGTCTAGCTCAGGTACTGTATTTTATTTATTTGTTGTTGTCACTAATTCAAAATGATAAATTGTTACATGATATTAGATATGTTCTCATGATATATATGTTCTGTTTTGTTACATAATATTAGATATTATTTGTTGTTGTCACTAATTCAAAATGATAAATTGTTACATGATATTATTGTGCGCCCATCTATAAGATATGTGTATTATATATATATATATCAGACTTGAAATCATGTTTATTGTGTAACTGCATTTATATATATAGGTCATATAAATGGACCGGAAATGGATGTCTGTCAATCCATTGACAAAAGAGTATGAAAATGGAGTGAAAGAGTTTATTGAGTTTGCAGTGATGAATGCAAAAGATCCAAATAGAGTCGTTTGTCCTTGTTTAAAATGTTGTTTTGGAAAACGCGTTAGAGCAGATGAATTGGAAGGACATTTAGTATGGTATTGAATTGATCAAAGCTATACATGTTGGATAAGACATGGTGAGAAAATCAATGGAAACACCCACATAGATACATATGTTTCAACTGATTTCGATATAGATATATATGAGCCGGACCGAGTTGAGGAGATTGCAAAAGCAGTTGAAGAAGATCTTCGTGATTGTCCTAAAATGTTTGAGAGTTTGTTGAGTGATGCAGAGAAACCATTATATAATGGTTGTACTAAATTCACAAGACTTTTGGCGATATTAAAGTTGTACAACTTAAAAGTGAGTAATGGATTGTCTGATAAAAACTTCACAAATATAATAACACTGTTAAAAGATATGTTGCCAGACGATAATGAACTTCCCAGTCGAACCTACGAGGCTAAACGAATTTTGTGCTCTATTGGTATGAGTTACGAAAGGATTTATGCGTGTCCTAACGATTGCATTTTTATTTCGAATTGAATATGAATTACTAAAGGCGTGTCCGAAATGCAATGTCTCTCGATTTAAGAAGAAAGAATCTACTCCAGCAAAAGTCGTGTGGTATTTTCCTATAATACCAAGATTTAGGTGCATGTATCGCAGTGAAGAAGATTCAAAACACTTGACATGGCATGCAGATGAAAGAATTAGAGATGGAAAGTTTCGACACCCTGCAGATTCTCCGCAATGGTCAAAAATTGATCACGAGTATCCTAAATTCGGGATAGAGTCAAGAAATCTACGCCTTGCACTTTCTACTGATGGAATGAATCCACATGGTCTTCAAAGCATCTCACACAACACGTGACCTGTGATTTTGTTGATCTATAACCTACCTCCATGGTTATGTATGAAGCGTAAGTTTATGATGTTGTCCCTGTTAATTTTTGGACTCAAACAACCGGGAAATGATATCGACGTATACTTGGCTCCTTTAATTGAAGATTTAAAAATTATGTGGGAGACAGGTGTAAAAGTTTATGACGGGTATAAGAAAGAATGTTTCAATTTAGGGGCTATGTTGTTCGGCACAATTAATGATTTTCTAGCATATGGTAATTTATCAAGATATAGCATTAAAGGTCAGTGTGCATGTCCTATATGTGAAGAGAAAGTAGTTAGGTACTCTTCACATTTATTATTCATGCTACTAAAATTTTACTTGACAAAGAATAATTATAATTAATACCTTAATAAATTTATAAACCACACACTACTAATTCTCATTACATGTATTTTTTGTGGATATCTACTTTCTGCGAATTTTTTGTGAAAACTTTCGTGTATATAATTTTCCAATAAGAGTATTCCAAGAAATTTTATTTTAAATTTATAGGTTAATTTGTAACTGATAATTTATAGATAAATTTACAAGACATATATACATAGCATATGAAATGAGAGAAATTTTATAATGAGATGGTGAAATGATTAAATCATGATCATACAACGGAAGTGGTTAATAAGATGAGTCCTTATTAGCTAAGACAACCCCAACTCGAGATGCTCTAAGGGACTTAAAAACAAGCAGGTTGCATTTTGTTTTAAAATGCAAGCAATTTTTCCCTAAATTTTCTAATTAAGTGTGATGTTTCTATCAATTGGAATATGACCTCTGATATTAGTGTGACACCCTAAACCCCAAAATAATATATATAATAATTTATATCATATTCATAAAATTTGCAGCAGATACATAAAGATCTGTTTCCAAGAAAATAAAAACTTTTATTTTTAATTTAGGATATCACGTTTCTCAAAAATCAAAAGGAACACTTTAAACTCCTTTACTCCTATAAAATAGTGCAATCTCAATAAGCTTGATTTAAGTATAATTACTTGATTTGATTCTAAAAACTTACTAGTACTTATAAGGATTTCATACAAAAAGTCGTTTTAAATTAAATAAGTAAAATACAAATTACAACCCTTATTCCCGGTATCACCTATCAGAGCGGGGTTCCTCCTAACTTGAACTTCAAGATTCATTGACCTGTAACAACTGCGATTTCCCAAACAAGCATTATTATAAAGGAATAACATCACATGATAAAGTCAAAGTCAAAATCAAGGAAAATCAATACATTTCACTATAACATCAAATCGTCTAAGAGAAATTATAATCACATGCGATACACACTAATCACAACAAAACAATCACAATAAAATATAATGTTATGCATGAGCTTAGACTCTACTTCACAATGTGGTACCATTCTAACTCTGAAGTACTTGGTTAGGAGGCTTGATACTATGCCACCATCCCGATGGACGAACAATTCAAATTGGCCCTGTCCTCATAGATCCCCTCAACTCAACCCGAGACACATATACGCGACAATCGAGGTAAACGTGTGTTGCATAGTAGCTCCCGACATTTGGAGTGCTACCTTCAAGTCACCTAGGAATTCCCCACCCGAATACCTCCAAGGTTTAACAATCTTGCCTTAAGGCTCAACAGCAGACCGCCACAATCAGGCTCATTCAGTTGTACTTCCCCGAAATCACTAGGCTTGTCAGACCCTACCTATATGGTGACAAAATAATCTCCATATCACAAATTCTTAATATTTATTTTCTCCCCTCGTTGGTCTGTGATACTCCATTAAGACCGTCATCTCAAACACAAATTGTAATCACCATTATTTCATCAACTATGGGGTTACTTCAATATTTTCATCACAAATTTATAACATCACTGTCATTAATCACACATCATTATCATCACATAAACTCATCACAAATTTATAACATCACTATCATCAATCATACATCATCACATAATTTATCACAAATTTATAACATCATAATTATTAATCATACATCATCATCACATAAAATTATCACAACACATCCATCTTTTATTATCTCATCACATAAAACTCATCTAATCACACATATACATCAAATTAATTCGACACTCAATATCGCAATAATATCAAGTACCACACATTAAAAGAAATTAAATCAATCAACATCTTACAAATATTTCTATTCTATATTTTAATTTCACAATTTCCATATTTGCACATTAATTAAGTTATCCCTCAAAGGGCTACTACCGTACATAGCGAGCCCAGATGAATTGTTGGGAAATACGGTTTTCCCATTCATCTCACTATATTATACTCATGAACGCAAACGTCCTATCACCCCTTACCTTGTTTCGACGCTTTCACACACGAATACGATTCCACGAGCAAACAACCTTTATTCTCCGACTCTTTGTCCTTCAAATCGATCTAACTCGACAGTTTATGGGTAAACGTTAAAAATAAATTATCAGAAGACACTCTAAAAACTAAATTTCGAAATTCAGTCAAGGAAACTTACCATAAATCAGAAAACCAATTAGTGGATAATAAAGATATTTTTCATATTTTGGCGTTGGTTTCATTCAAATCAGAGTTACGGTGAAGAAGAACGATACAAAATAAGGAATTTTATAAACAGAGAAGTCGGATATTTTAGAGAGAAACTGGAATGGTTAAAAATCTGATGAATTATGTTTATTTGACTACCTAAATGAACAAAACAACATACTAAAATTTGGACGAGAACGGAGAAAATTTTCTGGAACAGTTATCGATCACAGATGTCAAACGATAGGTTGTTGTTGTGTTTCCTCTTTGGTTTTACGGCTGCCCAACTCCCTTCCCTTTTTTATTTTTTATTTTTATTAACAATTACGGTTCACACATGGGTCAAAACCATTGGTCTCTTTATTTACTTTTTTGTTTTATTACTATTATTATTTTTATTTTGCTAAAATAAATTAATAGTTATTTAATCTCATTTTTCTCATTTTTAATACTCCTCCAAACATCATTTAATTTTCAAAACATTACTAATATTTCATAAATAATATATGATAAATTAGAGTAATTAAAATAATTAACCTTTAAAAAAAATACATATTACTAACAATTGAAACTCTCATATTCAAAATAGTCACTATAATTATACTTATTTTTCAAAATACTCATATTAAAATACTACCATCATTAGAGAATAGTCAAAATCACAAAATAAATAAATATAACATTGCTACTTTATATTAATTAATAAATCATAATAAATATATATAAAATCACAATGCCACAACAAGTATAAAAAAATAAAGGAAATCAAACACAATATTATTACTATCCCAAAATAATTGTTTATAAAATAAATAACTAAAATATGAGATACTTAGGATTAATTAAAATATAAATGTGTGCATATTTAACATTAGTAAAACATACAAGGAAATATCACATTAGTTACGAACGTACATATACACGTAAAATCGCATAAAATCTTATTGTTTAAAATATGTATACTAAAATACTATTATTTTTAACGAAATATATAAGATAATAAAATATAGTATTTATTATTTATATCACTCATTTAGTCAAATGTGCAAAAGACTAGCACGTCATAGAAAATACACATATAAAAGAAAATTAATCAATATATATTCTAAAATAACTTTAACACCAAATTAATTATTTAAAATTCTATTTTATTAATAAAATAATTTATTATAAAATTTGGGGTGTTATGAAAAGACTAGGTGAATTTCAGCCTATCCCTTAAAACATAGTTGGTCTTTGTCTTTGGTTGTTTCTCGTTTAGATGAAATTTGCTACTTGGAGTAAAATCAAGAGGCCACAAGCAAACAACATCGGCAGGGAAAGTAAAGTAGATGTTGCTCCGCTACGGGTTGGTGTTGTTCCACCAGGCACAGTCCCAACTGGTGTAGTTGGTGTTGTAAATGTTGGACGACCTGGTGGAAAAGGTGTTGTTGGAGCTGGTAGACCTGGTTGACTTGGTTGGGTTGGTTGACTTGGTGTAAAAGGTGTTGTTGGAGCCGGTAGACCTGGTTGACTTGGTTGGGTTGGTTGACTTGGTTGAGAAGGTGTTGCAGGAGTTGATCCACCTGGTGAACTTGTGCTGCATTGACAATTTAATATATTATTCTAATTAGAATATTGTTCAAATTTTGGTGTAATCTTTATCGTGCATAGAATAAAAATGACTAATAAAGATATAGATTTATAGGTGTTATAAATTCTCACCTTGAACCAGATGGATATTGACAATTTCCATTACCTGTAATGATGTTAGGTGTTAGTTTATTTCTAAGGTAAAGAAACACATATCATAGACATGGTAAAGTAGGAATTTGTTGATAGTATAATGTTGGTTCACAAGCAGAGTTCAAGACATTGGTTATATGGTTCCTATCATTTATATGTTGTTAAGCGTCTTTTTTTTCATCTAACATGAGATGCTTAACTCACTAACATTATATTTGTCAAACGTGAGTTCATTCATTCATTCATCTAGACACGTCAACAATCTCTCCTAAGATTGGAACCTCTCCTCTAATTCCTGTGTAGCACATCTTCACCAAAAATCTTAAGGTATTCTTACTTGGATCTGTGTTTGTGAATGTAGAAGCTCCTCCGAATACACAACTGGTAGGTATTGGATGCTTCTGATAGTAACTATTGAAGGCATAAGAAGCATGGTCTTGGAGAGTGTCTGGTGTAAAACAACTTCCGCCAGGATTAATTGGTACGCAGTCTGCACCTCCTTCACCACATGCATAATCAAGAGCATGTTGTAGATCGATGCTTGAAGCTCCTGGCTTAGCAACACACCATGTACCACCATTTGCTGATACAACAATGTTTTTGACTAGTCCTGGAAAACAAAAGGCCAAAGATATCATTTTAACTCTTCTCTTAAACAAATGAGAATAGTCAATTTGTTGAATTATTTAACAAGGAATGTTAAATAAATAATATGATTAAGTTGACCTAATAGTTTTAGCAAGTTTTTAAAAAATGTTTGTGATCTTGTGATATCATAGTTTTTTATGTCTTCTTAATTTGCCACCAATGAAATTGCGTTGAACTCTAATTCTCAAGGATCATGGGGTGACCGTGATGTAAAACCATATGATAGAACATAAATGAACATATGTTTGCGCCTAATGAAGTTCATTGTAGTTGAATCCAAAATGTGACTAATCAATATGATCTTAGAATTAAAATCTAGCTATTACCACTCTTGCAAGTTAAAATATTCAACATATATTTTTGTTTATAAACTATTTTCAACTGTAATGTTCTATTTTTCCTTTAATCCAACGGTTCTTAGAGAAAAAGGATTCAGAAAATTTCTGAATTTGACTGAGAGGTAAGTAAACTAATTAATAAAATCTAATCAATGATTGTTTCAATAACTTGAGTCCATCCATTTGATTAACTCTACTGCTCTATAGGTATTTATCTTCATATTTTTTAAATTAGAAGTTGGTTTTGTGATAATTGCATGGGAAAAAAATAACTAATGACATTGGTACTCCTAATTAGGTACCTGAACCAAAGAAAATGCACAAAGAGAATATAGCAAACTTCCGACTTATGAGATCCATTTTGCGGGTTGGTTTCTGAGCTTGAATTACAGATTCTTCCTCCTTGAATCTAGCACAAAAGTTAACAAGGTAAGATTGACAACTCTATGTAGAAGAATTTTATTCTTTTAATTAATCTACATTTTATATATATATATATATATAATCTATATAATAAAATCGTGAACAATCATAGAAGAATTTTAATTAAACATAACAGCTAATAGGAATTATATATAAACTATTTTTAAAGCTTATAAAAAAAAACTATTTTTTATATTCAAATGGAGAATGTGATTAAACTATATATTTTATTATTAGTCTTAAGCTATTTTAACAAGTTATTTTTTTTAGAATTTATTGAAAAAACCTTAAAAAACAACTTATAAACAACTAATAAGCTATTTTGTTGACTTTTTTAAACATTATACATGAGTGCTTATAAACTCAAGTAAACTCTTTCAAAGTAATGCACATGATAACCATCAAAAGAAATGTGTTAAATGTGTCTTACCTATAGGATTTTTCAAAAATCAATAGTATATTAGCCTAGAAACTGAAAAAAAAAATTGCTAAGAGGAGAAATTATTTGACAAAATTGAGAAATTTTTAAGTAAAATAAAAACATATAGATTAGAAGTTTTTACTTGTTCCTCGATCAACTAGATAGTTAGAAAAAAATAATGCGAGAATTTTATGTAAATAAAAAATTAATATCATTTATGATTCAAGGGAGAATAGAATAAAGTTGTTAGACGCAGAGAAAGAATATATTTACATTGATTTGTTTGAATTTTTTCAAACCTTCCTCCAATAAGCAATGCACTTTTGTTTATGTGTTTTGTCTCCATTTGGTTCTCCCTTCGTGCAATTTATAATCTATTCACACGTGATTTTTCAATTAATTTGTATCACTAGCTATTACACCAATTAAAGCACAAAGATCTTTCACCAAAAAAAATCACAAAGATCGGGCTATTTCTTCTTTGAATTCATTAATAAGGCTTTCAAATTGAAGCTAGCTAGTTAATATAATAAATTTTCGGATGGTTAACTTAATTATAATGCATTATCATGCTACCATAATTAGAATCAGTTTTTTTAATTTAATAATTAACAAGAATCACACCTAGATGGATATGAGACATTATTATTAACTTCGATTTGGTTAAATATTCACTTTATCTATATATTTAATTATTTTTTATTTAATATATTACTCTAAAATACCTTGAACTATTTGAGAATTCTTAGATAGATCATACATCCCCAAACCAACAAGATTTATATTTATGTCCTGAAAAAAAGTCAATAATTTGTAATTAAGTATCTATACTAATTTTTTATATATATATATGTGTGCGCGCTGAATTCCTAGAATTTTTACACAAATATATGCTAAATAAAATTTCATTTTTTTATTAGCAAATGAAATGTGGTTTAATATATGTTTAAAAGAAAAAACAAACTAATTAAATGCATACAATACGTACTTTAAGTAATGCAGTGCGGAATACCAATTAATAAATGCAAAGCATGGATACAAGTTAAGCAAGTTAGCATCAATACTATTCTACTCATACCTAAGATTATTTTCTTACTCAAAACATTTACCGCAAGCAGCAGCTATATAATATGTATATTTGATGTGAAGGTTTTTGAAAATCACTACATGCATGGTGTGGTTCTCTTAGTTTTATCTTAAAGCAAAGCATAAGAACACTAATAGGGATTTGGATATTTATCTGAATTAAGAAAAGTGTTCTATATATATATACATGATGATGGCTTTGCATAGATCAAAAAGGATTCTGGTGATTTCTTTAGACTCAATGAGATATTTGTACTAACAATGCTTTTCAACTGATGGTCTTGTTTGAACTCAACATCACAACTTCTAACATGTTTCTTCATAACAGAGTCATAAAACATGTATTCAACTACATTTAGACCATTGCCAATGAACACACAGTGTTTACCTTTAACATTCGTATTTGGAGTATGTACAAATACTTTAGAATCCAAAAACATGCAGGTGATCATAAGAAACATCCTTACCTAACCAAATCATCTGTTGTACTTCATATTACAAAGACACACATGATGAAAGGTTTAAGTCATGCACAACTGTGTTCAATGCTTCCCAAAATACCCGTGGAAGCTTTGCTTGCAACAACAAATAATTAACTTTTTTAACCAATGTTTTATTCATCCTCTCAACAACACTATTCAACTTTGGAGACTTCTAATTTCTAATCCAATTTTCTCTATAATAAGCGTGAAATGGTCTCAAATTTTCACCTAAATTATTTGTGTGTATGCTCTTCAACTTCTTCTGAGTTTCACACTCATTCTTAGTGATTAGGGCAGAGCTTTCAACCTTAACAACAGAAGGTGACTTACCCATTATAACACCTTGTCTCGCCTCTTCTCTTCTAAATTCTGAGAACGCTTCCTGAAGTGATGGCAATGGAATCTTTCCCAATATTCTGCCTCGGACTTCATCAAGCTGCTTATTAAGCCCAACCTAGAACATGAATACTCGGTCATTATCCTGTCTCTTAAGAAACAAAACATTGTCCTCACATCACTTCCAATGATCATCATAGCTCGAATTCTTGCCATAGTGTCATCAACTCATTATAATATGTAGAAACATCTCTATCTCTTTGTTTGGCATGCCACAATCGTGATTTGAGATCGAAAATTTGAGAAGAATTATGAAGATCAAAATATGTTTCTTTGACAGCCTCCTAAACTTCATTCGCAGTAGGCAAAAACATAAAAAGTTTTCTAATCGTTGATTCCATATTACTAAGCAGTCAAGCAATAATAATAGAGTTATCAAATTTCCAAAACTTGTAATTCGGATCAGTTGTGGCTGACATTTGCACTTCTCTTGTGAGGAAATCATATTTTCCCATACCGTCTAGTATCAATCTTTTGGTTTGGGACCATTCGACATAATTTTTTCTATTGAATTTCTGGATTTCAACCTTGAGGGCATTAGAAGTTCCCTCATGGCCAAAAAAAATGGAAAACAATTGTTAGATAAACATTTTCAACCGCCACTTCCTAAACCAATATTGTCGGCGTTGTTGACTGCTTCTGATATTTCACCCAAACCATCGTCATTGTTGTTGCTGCTACCCATAAGGGGTTCCTTCCATGGGGTATTGTGTGTCATTAGGTATATAAAAAATAGGTCGGGTCGACCCTTTAGCTCAGTTGGTTACAACGTGTATTTGTTAACACAGGTCGGAGGTTCAACCCTTTTAGTTTTGGAGCCCCAAACCCCATTGGATTGTAAAACCCTAACCAAAAGCTCTTGATACCATGAAGAAAGTAAAAGGAAAAATACTTTCATATTTTATTACTAGAATCCTAAGTTGTTTATATAGTAACAAAATTACAATAGTAATACCGAGTAATAATGACAGAATCATAAAATTAAAATAAATAGAATAATATAAAATAAATGACAATCAAATCTGATTTTCCTTGATTCTTCAACAATTATTAAATTATAGAAAACCAATATACCAACAAAACAAATATTATTGTCTCTTATGATATTTTTCCTTTTTAAATAGTGGGACCTACATGTAAGCGATGAAAGATAGAGTACCTTTACAAGCATTGGTATCTATTTGACACCCTATTTTCCCATTCAACAACAGGGGTGGTTAATAAGATGAGTCTTTATTTGCTAAGACAACCCCAATTGGAGATGCTCTAAGGGTCTTGAAAACAAGGAGGTTGCATTTTGTTTTGAAATGCAAGCAATTTTTTCTTAAATTTTCTAATTAAGTGCAATGTTTCTATCAATTGGAATATGACCTCTGATATTAGAGTTGTGGATATTCTATATGATAAAATGATTCCAAATTCCAATATTTGATCGAAATGAGACATTTTGAGAAGGCATGCAAAATTTGAGATGGATATATCAATTTGGGTTCAAGATGAGGTAGGAAACAAAAAGTAAATTGGAATCTAAATTGTTGACACCTCAAGATGAGTGATGTGGTTTTGAGAACCTCGTCTCTTACAAAGTGACATTCCATCTTTATGTATTTAGTTCTTTCATGAAACACTGGTTTATTGGAACGAATTAGACCAAATATAAAATCCTAATATGGTTACTAATTCTAAAATAAGACGTCCAACATTTTGACCAAGTAATCACTATTTGAATCGCCAAACTCAGCCCTCTGCGCGGAGGACTGTGGTTAAAATGTTAGATGTAAGTTTCTATGAGATATCCCTATGAGATGTTAAATAATACATTTTAGAGATGGAAGGATGGTCCTTTTGACAATGAAGGTAAGCCTTTTGTAAGGATATGTATGGAAACCAACAAATCATAAAGGTTTCTAATTTAATATAGGGAGGTAGACAATGTTGATATAAATTTTGGAAGTTCAATAAACTGCACTATATTCTGTATATTTCTACTACAACCTATACTTTTTTTGGCTCCTTTACTATTATGTGCTTTATTCTTCCATACATAGATGATATTTTTAAGGTAACTTTAATTACAAGATTTATTTTATTCTTCTCTTATGAAAAGACTAGGTGAATTTGAGCCTATCCCTTAAAACATAGTTGGTCTTTGTCTTTGGTTGTTTCTCGTCTAGATGAAATTTGCTACTTGGAGTAAAATCAAGAGACCACAAGCAAACAACATCGGCAGGGAAAGAAAAGTAGATGTTGCTCCGCTACGGGTTGGTGTTGTTCCACCGGGCACAGTCCCAACTGGTGTAGTTGGTGTTGTTCCACCGGGCACAGTCCCAATTGGTGTAGTTGGTGTTGTAAATGTTGGAGGACCTGGTGGAAAAGGTGTTGTTGGAGCTGGTAGACCTGGTTGACTTGGTTGGCTTGGTTGACTTGGTGGAAAAGGTGTTGTTGGAGCCGGTAGACCTGGTTGAATTGGTTGGGTTGGTTTACTTGGTTGAGAAGGTGTTGCAGGAGTTGATCCACCTGGTGAACTTGTGCTGCATTGACAATTTAATATATTATTGTAATTAGAATATTGTTCAAATTTTGGTGTAATCTTTATCGTGCATAGAATAAAATAACTAATTAAGATATAGATTTATAGGTGTTATAAATTCTCACCTTGAACCAGATGGATATTGACAATTTCCATTACCTGTAATGATGTTAGGTGTTAGTTTATTTCTAAGGTAAAGAAACACATATAATAGACATGGTAAAGTAGGAATTTGTTGATAGTATAATGTTGGTTCACAAGCAGAGTTCAAGACATTGGTTATATGGTTCCTATCATTTATATGTTGTTTAGCGTCTTTTTTTTCATCTAACATGAGATGCTTAACTCACTAACAATATATTTGTCAAACGTGAGTTCATTCATTCATTCATCTAGACACGTCAACAATCTCTCCTAAGATTGGAACCTCTCCTCTAATTCCTGTGTAGCACATCTTCACCAAAAATCTTAAGGTATTCTTACTTGGATCTGTGTTTGTGAATGTAGCAGCTCCTCCGAATACACAACTGGTAGGTATTGGATGCTTCTGATAGTAACTATTGAAGGCATAAGAAGCATGGTCTTGGAGAGTGTCTGGTGTAAAACAACTTCCGCCAGGATTAATTGGTACGCAGTCTGCACCTCCTTCACCACATGCATAATCAAGAGCATGTTGTAGATCGATGCTTGAAGCTCCTGGCTTAGCAACACACCATGTACCACCATTTGCTGATACAACAATGTTTTTGACTAGTCCTGGAAAACAAAAGGCCAAAGATATCAATTTAACTCTTCTCTTAGAAAAATGAGAATAGTTAATTTGTTGAATTATTTAACAAGGAATGTTAAATAAATAATATGATTAAGTTGACCTAATAGTTTTAGCAAGTTTTTAAAAAATGTTTGTGATCTTGTGATATCATAGTTTTTTATGTTTTCTTAATTTGTCACCAATGAGATTGCGTTGAACTCTAATTCTCAAGGATCATGGGGTGCCCGTGATGTAAAACCATATGATAGAAAATGAAGGAACATATGTTTGTGTCTAATGAAGTTCATTGTAGTTGAATCCAAAATGTGACTGATCAATATGATCTTAGAATTAAAATCTAGCTATTACCACTCTTGCAAGTTGAAAATATTCAACATATATTTTTGTTGATAAATTATTTTCAACTCTAATGTTCTATTTTTTCTTTAATCCTACGGTTCTTAGAGAAAAATGACTCAGAAAATTTATGAGTTTGATTCAGAGGTAAATAAACTAATTAATAAAGTCTTATCAATGATTGTTTCAATAACTTGAGTCCATCCATTTGATTAACTCTATTGCTCTTTAGGTATTTATCTTCATATTTTTTAAATTAGAAGTTGGTTTTGTGATAATTGCTTGGGAAAAAAATAACTAATGACATTGGTACTCCTAATTAGGTACCTGAACCAAAGAAAATGCACAAAGAGAATATAGCAAACTTCCAACTTATGAGATCCATTGTGCTGGTTGGTTTCTGAGCTTGAATTACAGATTATTCCTCCTTGAATCTAGAACAAAAATTAACAAGTTAAGATTGACAACTCTATGTAGAAGAATTTTATTCTTTTAATTAATCTACATTATATATATATATAAAAAAATTGTGAACAATCATAGAAGAATTTTAATTAAACATAACAGCTAATAGAAATTATATATAAACTATTTTTAAAGCTTATAAAAAAACTATTTTTTATAATCAAATGGAGAATGTGATTAAACTATACATTTTATTATTAGTCTTAAGCTATTTTAACAAGTTATTTTTATTAGAATTTATTGAAATAACCTTAAAAAATAACTTATAAACAACTAATAAGCTATTTTATACATGAGTGCTTATAAACTCAAATAAACTCTTTCAAAGTCATGCACATGATAACCATCAAAAGAAATGTGTTAACTGTGTGTTAGCTATAGGATTTTTCAAAAATCAATAGTATATTAGCCTAGAAACTGAAAAAAAATAATTTGCTAAGAGGAGAAATTATTGGACAAAATTGAGAAATTTTGAAGTAAAATAAAAACATATAGATTAGAAGTTTTTACTTCCTCGATCATCTAGATAGTTAGAAAAAATAATGCGAGAATTTTATGTAAATAAAAAGATAATATCATTTATGATTCAAGGGAGAATAGAATAAAGTTGTTAGACGCAGAGAAAGAATATATTTACATTGATTTGTTTGAATTTTTTCAAACCTTCCTCCAGTAAGCAATGCACTTTTGTTTATGTGTTTTGTCTCCATTTGGTTTTCCCTTCGTGCAATTTATAATCTATTCACACGTGATTTTCCAATTAATTTGTATCACTACCTATTACACCAATTAAAGCACAAAGATCTTTCACCCAAAAAAAATCACAAAGATCTAGCTATTTCTTCTTTGAATTCATTAATAAGGCTTTCAAATTGAAGCTAGCTAGTTAATATAATAATTTTTCGCATGGTTAACTTAATTATAATGCATTATCATGCTACCATAATTAGAATCAGTTTTTTTAATTTAATAATTAACAAGAATCACACCTAGATGGATATGAGACATTATTATTAACTTCGATATTTAGTTAAAAATTTACTTTATTTATATATTTAATTATTTTTTATTTAATATATTACTCTAAAATACCTTGAACTATTTGAGAATTCTTAGATAGATCATACATCCTCAAACCAACAAGATTTATATTTATGTCCTGAAAAAAAGTCAATAATTTGTAATTAAGTATCTATACTAATTTTTTAAATTTAGATCCTAAAAAAACTTTAAAATAGACATTTGGAAAAGTACTAAACATAGAGTAAAATCAATAATACACACAATTGTGTCATACAAGTCAAAACATGTGCCTCTAAAAAAAATCAACTTTAAGAATAAAATATGATATATTTATCTCGCAATTTGTATATAATTCACATGTTTTCTTAAAAATTAATTTTGAATCAAAGTTGTAACTAATATTTGCTTAATAGCTTGATCATACATGGGGATGTAATTCTTAATGTCCTAATTAATTGTTATATATATATATATATATGCTAAATTTCTAGAATATTTACACAAATATATGCTAAATAATTTTTTTTTACATATAAGCAAATGAAATGTGGTTTAATGTATGTTTAGAAGAAAAAACAAACTAATTAAATGCATACAATACGTGTTTTAAGTCATGCAGTGCGAAAGACCAATTAATAAATGCAAAGCATAGAGACAAATTAAGAATGTTAGCATCAATACTATTCTACTCATACCTAAGATTACTTTTCTTACTCAAAACATTTACCACGAGCAGCAGCTATATAATATATATATTTGATGTGAAGGTTTTTGAAAATCACTACATGCATGGTGTGGTTGTCTTAGTCTTATCTTAAAGCAAAGCATAAAAACATTAATAGGGATTTGGATATTTATCTGAATTAAGAAAAGTGCTCCATATATATATACATGATGATGGCTTTGCATGGATCAAAAAGGGTTCTGGTGATTTGTTTTCTTTTAATTCTTCTTTCAGCCTATGTAACTTCTTCTCATCAATACACTGAACAAAAAACAAATGAGACCAAAGGAGTTGATGGTAATTACAATCATCATGCTAAAGTATTTTACAAACACACTTGGCCGGTAAGACTATATATAGCTAGTGTTTCAATTATTTAATTTCATCAAATTTTAGTGTGTCTGTGTGTGTAGGTATATATATAAATACACCTTTGAATCAATTTTCAAGTAAGCATGTATATAGTAATGAGATTTTTTAGGGTTACACATAAGCTAGTGGATATATATGTATGTTTTTGCATGTTTAATTAGGACATTAATTAATTGAATTGAGATTGATCATAAATTTGTGGTGCATGCAGGGGATGAAATTTGGGTGGAGGATAATAGTGGGCACCATAATTGGATTTCTAGGATCATCATTTGGGACTGTAGGAGGTGTTGGTGGGGGTGGAATATTTGTGCCTATGCTTACCCTTATTATTGGATTCGATGCAAAATCAGCCACAGCAATATCCAAATGTAAGAAACTAGCTGGTACTAATTTTTTAATTTTATGAGAATTCCACGGCACTTTACTCTCTAAATTAATAAATTAACAATTATTTTTATGAATTAAATAGTTATTATTATTAACATTTATATTTTTAAAAATATATTTCATAAAAAAATTATTTAATGTTATTATTTATAATTATTTTATTTTGCTTACATTTTTTATAAACAATAGAGTTATTATAAATTTTTTAAATGATAAAAAATAATTTTTTTAAAACAACTCAATTATCTATTAATTTAAATATTAACTATATCGTATATTAATTGACTTTTGTAACATATAATTTTTCTTAATTTATTAATATTTGTTTTCAATTCAAGGCAGTAATTTGGGTTAGGTAATCAGGGTAATTACTAATTATGAGAAGAAAAAAAACTTGATTTTATTTTCCTTAGTTGTATGCTTGCAAGTAAATATCAGCTGGTACAATTCCTTGTTCCTTTCTTCCTCTAAACGCAACATTTTAAGTAACTACGTACCTACTTTTTTGATTGTAAAAATAAAAATAGAAAAACGTACCTACTTTGTTATCTTGTACCACCATGAAATACAACATCATAAGTATCCTTCTTTTCCTTAGTTAATTAGTTTTAATTTCATCTGGTACAGACTATATACGATCATTTCTTCCTAAATGTAACTTAACTACAACAACCGGATACATAGTATGGGAGCTGATACGATATGGATAAGTGGATACGTGATATTTTTGAAATTTAGAATACGATATGGCTTGAATACGTTAGCAAAATTTTTATTGAAAACATTATATACATATAGATATATTAATAATAAGAAGAAGAAAAAAGATATGTTGATATTTTTTATAAATATATAATTATAATGTATCAACAAAAGTATCATTAAAAGAATTTAAAAAAAATATTGGTTTTATTCGATATCTAACAATTTTAAAAGTACTTTTAATTGTCTCTTAACTCAGTACCATCATCCATAAAAAAAAATATATAATTTCTATATAAGTTTCGTTCAACAAAAGATAATTTTTTCAATTTAAGAGTAGCAACAACATATTAAAGTGGATCTTGTACATCTATATTGATGTTCCAAAACAATTGTTTCACCTTCTTTATTTCCTTAATTTTCATAGGATACAAATTCAGAAGTATATGTGAAGTATCCCAAAAGTATCGGATAATTAATACTAATTTAGGATTCTTCTAGGAATCTAGGTTAATAGCATCTATCTTTTGGAATTAGCGAGTTTTTATCTTATGTGGAATTCGAACCCAAAATCTATGAGTGTTTAGTTATACTAATTAAGGATTCTAGTAGAAATCTAAGTTAATAGCATGGATCCATTTCCTATTATTGATAATTAGCGAATTTTTACCTTATTTAAAAATCGAACTCAATACTTTGGAATGTTTAATTATACTAATTAAAGATTTTTCTAGAAATCTAGGTTAATAGGATGGATCGATTAAATTGTATAAGTTGATCCGTGACAACATGACATTTACAATCCTACGTTAAATTACACAAATAAAATTCATATTATTGGAAAGAATTGATATATTGATCAATATCAAGGACCTTTATCCTTCCCACTTCAAAAATATATGTTTGAATATCAAAAACCAAAATAATATATGCCACGCGTTAGAAAATAATAGAATAATATAATGTAAGGAAATTCTAAAATTGAAGAAAAAATCATAATTATTATCTAATAACAACCAAATAATAATATTATGTGAATTTTTTTACAACACTTTAACACAAGAGTATAAAAAAAACAAGAGATAAATAAGTTTTTGGTCCTTATAAATAGCTATGGCAACATAACCTACATCCGTGGGTATCCATCAAATACGCTTGATTTGGGCGGGAAAACCCCGTTTTGATTGGGTGCGGATGCAGATTTTCCCAAAACTAAAATTGGGGGCATAGACGGGTTTGGGGTGGTAAGTTTTTGGTCCTTATAAATAGCTATGGCAACATAACCTACACCCGTGGGTATCCATCAAATACGCTTGATTTGGGCGGGAAAACCCCGTTTTGATTGGGTGCGGATGCAGATTTTCCCAAAACTAAAATTGGGGGCATAGACGGGTTTGGGGTGGTGATATCCATCTCGCACGCACTCGAACCCGCCCCGCAAGTAATATTATAATAATTTTTAAAATTTCTATACATATATATATATATATTGAATATATTTAATATTTTTTTAAATATTAAAAAAATAATCTTATCTCTATAGAAAATATTTTTTAATTTTATTATTGTCTAATAATTATTATTTTATTATATTAATTATAATAGATATGATTTTTAAATTTATAATTTTATATATATGAATAGGTGTGGGTATAGGCAGGGAAACCTGAACCCCGTTGTGGGCGGAGATGGAGGCCTAAATTTCACATCCACTATGAAACTGGGCGAGTTTTCCCCGATTAGTCGGGTGTGGGGGTAGAGGAGGCAAAATTTGTCCCGTCATATCCCGTTGCCATGCCTACTTAAAAATATATCATATTTCGTTTTTATTCCTTCTAAAAATTTTCTTCAAACAATGATGTCTCTGTTTTTAAATGATTCGTGTTTATCATCGTAATTTTTTAAACGATCTTTTGCATACTTGTTTATAATATGATAAGAATGTCTCCCATAAAAATTTAATTTTTTTTAACAAAGGACGAATAAAATATAATTTTTTTGAGAATTTACCGTTTTAAAAATTCATATTTGATTCTTCTTTTTTTGTTAAAAAATTCTAAACTTTTGTAGAGAAGATTATTATAATGTTTATGTTGTAAACATGTTTGAAGAAAATCATTCAAAAATTCAAATGATACACATGAATTGACTTATAAGCAGAGACCAAAATTATGTATAGAAAATTTTCGACGAACCATTGTTTAAAGAAAATTTTTAGAGATAATAAAAATGAAATGTAGTATATATATATATATATATATAACAACAAAAAACATATTTAACCCAAAAAGAAATCATATATAATTTAAAGTATTTCTAAATGTTATATTTTATAACAAATAACTAGAACTCATATATATAATATTGGTATCTTTCTTCCTTTTTAATACTGAGTAGTAATATAAAAAAATTTCAACATGTATCATTTTAACCAATTTCAATATGTTTGACTCAGTGTGTTTTTGGTTTTAGGGTTACCAAAAATAATTTTAATTAAAAGTGAGATAAATATAAAGTTATTTTGAAACACATTCATAAAATTAGTAAAAAAAAATGTATTGATTACGTTTGAGGAAAAAGCTTCAAACCTTAGACTTTTTAAATTCATTTTAGAAGAAAAAACACAAACATATCAAAATCAATTTTATATTTCTAAAATTACGGATCACTTTTGCCACTAAAATAAAGAGAGACCGAAATATTTTGATGTGCACTTTAAATTTTGAAACCTTATATGGACTGAATGTGTATGTTTTATGAAGTCATGATTACTGGTGGAGCTGGAGCAACTGTTTTGTACAACTTGAAGAAAAGACACCCAACTCTTGACTTGCCTGTGATTGACTATGATTTAGCACTTCTTTTCCAACCAATGTTGATGCTTGGAATCAGTCTTGGAGTTGCTTTCAATGTTATTTTTCCTGATTGGATGATAACAACTTTGCTAATCATATTTTTCACAGGTAAAAGTTCCTTAAAAATTTGAGTCATAATCTCTTTTCTTTTACACTGCTTATTATTATCCGTTGATAAAGTTTAGGATGAATGGAACAGGTATTTCAGTTAATGCTTTTTTAAAAGGTGTTAACACATGGAAAAAAGAAACCCTCACTAACAAGGTTGCTTAACATAACTCATTCTTAATATTATTATTTTCTTTCATTTTTATGCTTTGTTTTAATCCATCTCTGTTCAATTCCAGGAAGCTAGGGAGAATTTACAATTAAATGGTAACTGGTCTCATTTATTTTTGTTATTAGAAAAAACAAAATTAACAACCAATATTAAACCGAGAAAAAATGAAATTTATCTCTAATTCACTTGTCAGAATTGTAGACAAATTTCATAACTTTTTTCTCTCTAAATTTCTATCGCTAATTTAAATAATTTTTTTTATTGATCCAGCCTATTCTATATTTTATGTTAGTTATTTTACATTAATAGAGACATAGGTCAGCAAATAATATATATACTTGTCATGCAAAATTTGTGCCTTAGATGTTAGAAGGACAGAAGAGGCTGCACTTGATCTTCAAGCAGGGGAGCCAGTCAATGAAAGTCAAACCAATACCAATCTACCAAGGAAAAATGTAGTAGGCAATAAATACTGAAATATGCTGCTTAATTATTTCATATTGTCCAGCATATATATCTTTTGTAGTGTTTCTAATGAGATATAAAAATGGCATGAATGCAGGTTTCTGTTATTGAGAATGTTTATTGGAAGGAACTTGGACTTCTTTTCTCTGTCTGGATCATGATACTTGCATTACAGATAGGAAAAGTTAGTCTATTTCTTATGAACTATATATTCAACTCATAATTAATTGAACTTTTTCATATTCTAGTATAAATGGAGTGAACATTAAAGAATGATGATTACGTATGATTTTGTTTTGAAACAGAATTACACAACAACTTGCTCGGTAGCATATTGGATATTGAATCTACTTCAGGTATATATATACATTATAAACTAGTACAGAAAAATTAAATTAAATAGGTAGAAACCAAAGTTTTATGCAGCTTAATATATGTAGCACCGACACTTTATATTGAAAGCGTGTGTGATGTCAAACAAGTATTAAACGGATGTGGTTTAACTCAATTACTTATATTATCTGGTTTCGATGTTTGTGTTTGTGCTTCATAGAATTTAATCAAAATAATATGGCCTCAAGGTTAAGTGCTGAGCACCTAAGATATTGATTTGGTCTCAATTTCAAATATGGTTTAAAAACCAATGGAATATATATCAACATCATGACTAATACTTTCTTTCTTTCGTTGTCTTTTCAGGTACCTATAACTGTAGGAGTGAGTTCCTATGAGGCTATACTTTTATACAAAGGGAAAAGAGTTATAGCTTCCAAGGGAGATCAGCAAACACAATGGAATGTGCAGCAATTAGTTCTATATTGTGCATGTGGCATTGTTGCTGGCATAATTGGGGGCTTGCTTGGTCTTGGTGGAGGATTTATCTTGGGCCCACTTTTCATTGGACTAGGAATCCCTCCTCAGGTACCTTAATTTTATCTCATTCTCTTTTCCATGAAATCTATATTTAGGAAATTTATATATGGACTACTAATTAATTGAGATTTATGTGAGAGTATGTATGTTTGTATTCTGATTGGTAATTTTGCCATGAAGGTGTCAAGTGCTACATCCACTTTTGCAATGACATTTTCTGCATCTATGTCTGTAGTGGAATATTACCTTCTCAAACGTTTTCCTATTCCATATGGTAAGTGTATAGATAAATGAAATATGGAATATTTTTTGTCTTAACCCTCTAGTTTTTAAGATAAAGGGTCTTGGTAATTCAAAATTCGACTAAGAGGTAAGTATAGTTTGATCAAGAATTATTGCAGTCAGAGTTCTAACTTGAATACCTGATGGATTCGACCTTCAATTTATAATTTAATTCCAATCAACTCTTATTCTACCATGCATTCTCTAAGTGAACAAACACAGGGTTGGACTTAATATTGAATGTTTGATTATGTTGCAGCTCTTTACTTTGTAGCCGTAGCAACTGTTGCTGCACTTGTTGGGCAGCATTTGGTGAGAAAACTTATTGCCTTATTAGGGAGAGCATCAATCATCATTTTCATCTTAGCCCTCACAGTTTTTGTGAGTGGAATATCATTAGGCAAGTACCATTTGGAGGATTGCTTAATTTGCTTTCATTATAGTCCTATTAACCTATGATCTATATATATAGTCAATAGATTAAGATGACTTAAATCTTTTGAAATTATTACAGGTGGAACAGGCATAGCAAATCTGATTAAAAGGGTTGAAAACAAAGAGTACATGGGGTTTGGAAACCTTTGTGAGTATCGGGTTCGGAATTAAAGTGACTTACTGTAATTCTAACAAACTTATCTTCAAACTTTTCTTCGGAAGAACAAAAAAATCTAGTAAGTATAAAGTTATGCCTTAAAGAAGTGTGTTTGGTTGCAATTCAACTTGGTTCCAGCAAACATGTATTATACTAATTTATTTTATATGAGTTTAATTGTTATGTATTGAGAGTGTAAAAAATTCTACACTATTAATACATCATAATCATTTATGAAAATAACTTTAGCTGTAATTATGATAAAAGTCAAGTATATCTAATGATCTAACGGTTGTAATTAATTGATACTATATAAACTCTTTTTATACTGTTTGTGTATATGAATTAAATTATTTTTATATTTTGACAAACAATTGTATATATTATATATTATTTTTTTTGCAATATAAAACTAATCTTCACCAGAGAATCAAAAGTTCACGATTTAGCTCTTCTAAAATGACACATTCAAAAATTGGTATTAATCACTTATGATTGGTCATACGTGTACAAATTATATCAGCCATTAATTTATATATGATAAAACGAAAACTCGCGATAACTCGCTGTGTTAAACCATAAACTCAAGACAACAGATAATTTCCTAAAAAGCTCGATCAGTTAAGTACCTATGAAGACAAGTATATTTTTCACCAACCATTTACAGAAATATCAATTGTTTTTATGAAACCATAGTTATGGTTTTGAACAGAACAACCAATTTGGTGGTACAACAAAGAAGAACAACTTTTTAAATTTGTGAATGGTTAACATATTGATTCCCTCTCGAATTTTTATTTGCATATAAGTCATTCCATTACTAGCTGCATAAAATGCATGCTACTAAAGGGCAGTTTGTATGTCAAGTGAATCCACGGTTTTGGCCAGATAAAGAAGGTTGTAAACCTCCAAGGCCGGTACAATAAATCTAGAGACTGAAGGCGAAATTTTAACATGAAACCTTTTAAATATTAACAATAATAAATTTAAAGATTTTTTAAACTTAATTAGTTATTATGATAACATTGAACAATACAATAATCATTTGTACACGCCTTAATACAATAATCATTTAAATTTAAAGATTTTTTAAACTTAATTAGCCCCTATTGTTTTTGTCTTTC
This sequence comes from Cicer chorassanicum, assembly GCA_037974735.1. Lineage (NCBI taxonomy): Eukaryota > Viridiplantae > Streptophyta > Magnoliopsida > Fabales > Fabaceae > Cicer > Cicer chorassanicum. The sequence continues at coordinate 7,364,234 of JBBPBP010009779.1, forward strand.
CTTTTTAATTTGATGTTGAATACGCCTTGTGATTTTGTTTCTAATATAATTTGTCATTAAAAAAAAAAACTAACAATTCATAAACATTTTAAAGTCTGGCATTTCTTTTTCTTTTAAGTTTTAAATCTTGAGAAATAACTTCCTTAAATGTAGATTTACGGATTTTAAAAAGTATCACAATTCTAACATTCTTTCTTTATTATGATCATTAGTTTTACTTCAAAATGAACTTCAAGAATAAAATATGATATATTTGTCTCGCAATTTGTATTATGTCATTCACATCTTCTCCTAAAAATCAAATTTGAATCAAATAATTAACATTTGTTAACAACTTTTCATATGAATAATTATGTCACATAACTCTTTATTTTCAAACATATTATAACTATTATTTTTTAGATTTAGGAAGCTAATTGCCCATGGTGAGTTAAATTCATAACAAGTTTTATACTATACACCGAAGAGAAAAAAGAAGTAAAAGTTTTAATTTGTTTTTCATATATAGATTCCCTCCACCGAAGGTAATTTTATTCAAAGTGGGTTAAACACTAAATATGTATAACTTTTTCAGCAGAGATTCAAACTCTATTCACTACGTTTTAGGAGTTTGACTCATTCTACTAGACCATACTCCGTTGATAGTAAAAGTTTGTTTCAAAGCAAAGTAAAAGTAATAACAAGCAACGAAATATTTGTAATGCAGTGTATGTGTTAGTGCAAAAGTGGTTTTTGAAGGTGCAAATACGAGAAGAGGGGTTGAATTGTGGTTGAGAAAGTTGATAACTTTTTGCTAATTTAATGAAGACTGATTGGATTTTATGAATTACTTAGATAAGAAGCAATTAGATTCAGAAGCAGCAAACAATGAATGCATAAATAATTTGACACATAGATTTATCCTGGTTCACCACTAACTTGGCTACATTTAGTACCCTCATTCAAAAGGCTTTAATTCACTAATTCAAATACCTTGAATTACAAAGCACCTGACCCTCCAAGTCAGTCTTCCCAAACAACCTGACAACCCCAGATTTTTGAAGAACTAACCACATTGACCCTACAAGTCAAGTCTTCTCCTAACAACCTAACAACCCCAGATTGAAGAAGGAACTAACCACTTTAACCCTACAAGCCAAGTCTTCTCCTAACAATCTGACAACTCCAGATTGAAGAAGGAACTAACCACCTTGACCCTACAAGCCAAGTCTTCTCCTAACAGCCAGACAACCCCTGATTGAAGAAGGAACTAAACCATTATTGGGTTGGATACAAAAGATTGAAACGTTAAGTGTTTGCTTCTAAGAAAGCTAATAATAATAATAACTTTCCCACTCTAAGAAAAGAACACTCAGAAAATATTTCTCATTCGAACAAGTGTTTCTCTCTTTGAACTCTAAAATGAATTTGGAATCTTGAGCTTGAGTTCTTCACCTTTTTTCTGTTTTTCAATGATTTTCTTCTTTAGCCTTGAGTATTTGTTTATAGTTAAAATTTGGGCTTCAATTTAGTCCTTGTTTAATTTTAAATTGTATCTTGTTCAGATTGAATTTGTAAATTCTTCAAATTGATTATGTTCCTATTATGTTTAGATAGAGTTTGTAAATTCTTCAGATTGATTCTGTTCATATTTTGTTATAGATAAATCTTGATCAAATCTTCTTCAAATTTTGACCATATCTTCTTTTCAACTTGGTCAAAGGTTTTCTTCAATTATAAATATGAATCAAACCTTATTTCAGATTTTCATCAATTATAAATTTGAATCAAATCTTATTTTAGATTTTCTTCAATTATAAATCTAAATCAAATCTTATTTTAGATTTTCTTCAATTATAAATTTGAATCAAATCTTATTTTAGATTTTCTTCAAAAACATGAATCTTATTTCATACTCTTTGAAGTCAAATATATTGTTCTCATAATGGAGCAAGTTATAATACAACAAAAGAAATCCTACAAAAGCAAGCGCAGCAAAACATGTGTCTCAATATAAGATATATCCTCTAATGATTGGAAGAAGGCAAAAGAAATCAAAACTTTACTTCTACTCTACAGCCTAAATTTGGTGACACGTGCCTTTGTTATCGCAAGTTTCGGTTGACTTTGAAAAAAGCAAGCAAGCTTCAGTTGACTTTGAAATGTGAGCGACGTTGTGTCTCGATTGCCTTTGGAAACACAAGCAATGCCTTGATTCAATTACCTCTGATGAACTCAACAAAGCGATCGTTCTTCTGCCTCTGATGGATTCAACAAACGTCTGCTCATCTGTCTCTGATAAGCGTAACAAGCAAGAATCTGTCTCTGCCTCTGATAGCGTGACAAGCAATAAACTGTCTTTGCCTTAGATAAGCGTGACAAACAAGTAATTGCCTCTGCCTCTGATAACCACATCAAGCATTTGATCTTCTAAATTTAAGTTATTGTGTATCCTCTGAAAAATTCAACATTTTGAAGAAGTCAAAGCTCAGATGAAAGTCAACGCTCTAAATAAGACAAAGCAATTTCACATCCTCTTATGAACACTCTGAATCTGCTAAGTGTCTGAAAGTCTTTAAGGTTTGATTTGATCATAGTATCCTTTGATTCCATGTCCTCAATACCAAGATACGTATAATCATTCACAGAGATATATATGGATACTTATTAAAGACTGGTCTTCCTTAAATGGTAATTGAAGATCTCCCACGGTAACATTCTCAACATACATTTCATCTTTGTATTTAAGAAGAACTCACTCAGTCCTTTACGAGTGATCGTGAGAAAGTGTGTGTGTGAGAGAGAAAATGAAAAAGGCTATGTGTTAAGAAGAAAATCTGAAAAGGCCAAAAACACATCAAACCAAAATAATGAGTGAATTATCTTCTCGTAGAGAGTTATTATAGTTGATGTAAATCAGTCAAAGTGTTCTCATACACTTGTACTGATATAGGACTTAATCTGTAACATCCTCTCAATGAGAGTTAGAATCCTAAGAATAATCTGTGTCAAATCAGACACAAACTAAAACTGATGTAAATCAGTCCGATAGTGGCAAAAAACATATTATCCTCAAGAGGTACCTGACAAGGTACAGCAACCCTCGTGAAAATCAACGACCGGATGCTAGAATGTTGAAGAAGGTTATGGGGACAATAACCTGGAGAGGCTAGAGAAAAATACTCAAAGTCTGAAGAGACAAAGTAAAGAATACTTGTATGTTATTTACATAAATAGTGGATTAAGTCATCGATTGTACTAAAGAAAAATCTCTCTAAAAAGATAGCACTAGATGTAGCAATAGTTTATTGTGAACTAGTATAAAATATCTAAATAATTTGACACGTAGATTTATCTTGGTTCACTACTAACTTGGCTACATCCAGTCCTCTCATTCAGAAGGCTTTAATCCACTAATTCAAACACCTTGAATTACAAAGCACCTGATCCTCCAAGCCAGTCTTCCCAAACTGTCTGACAACTTCAGACTTTTGAGGAACTAACCACATTGACCCTACAAGTCAAGTCTTCTCCTAACAACCTGACAATCCCAGATTGAAGAAGGAACTAAACCACTATCGGATTGGATACTAAAGATTGGAACTTGGGTAGTTGCTTCTAACAAAGCTGATAATAATAATAATAACTCTCACACTCCAAGAAAAGAACACATAGAAAATATTTCTAACTTAAACAAATGTTTCTCTCTTTAAACTCTAAGACTACTATTTTTTGTTTTCCGATGATTTTTTTCTTCAGCCTTGAGTATTTATTTATAGTTAAAATTTGGGCTTCAATTTAGTCCTTGTTTAGTTATGAATTGTATCTTGTTCAGATTGTGTTTGTATATTCTTCAAATTGATTATGTTCATATTTTGTTTTAGATAAATCTTGATCAAATCCTCTTCAAATCTTAATTAAATCATCTTCAAATCTTGATCAAATCTTAATTAAATCTTCTTCAAATTTTGATCAAATCTTCTTAAAATCTTGATCAAATCTTCTTCAAATCTAAATTATATCTGCTTCAAATCTTCTTCAAATCTAAATTAAATCTTGATCAAAATCTTCTTCAAATCTTTACCATATTTTCTTGTCAACTTGTTCAAAGATTTTCTTAAATCAAATCTTATTTTAGATTTTCATCAATTATAATTTGGAATCAAATATTATTTTAGATTTTCTTAAATTATAAATTTGAATCAAATCTTATTTTAGATTTTTTTTCAAAAACATGAATCTTCTTTCATAATCTTTGAAGTCAAATATATTGTTGTCATAAAATACTTTTATTAACATCAAAACTCTAAATATAAAACCAATTTGGTTCCAACCGAGTGAACATATGATTTGGACTCCCAATAATATTGTTCTCAATTTTGTTATTATGCTCTTTCCAGATACTCCAATTGATAGCTTAATTTTATAGTTTAACTATTACGTAATAACTAGATGCTAACCCGCGCCTTGCACGGGTGATATGTAATTAATTATTATGTGTGTAAATAAGTTAATAGAATTTTAGAATTAATATTTTTTTAATTAGAGGAAAATGTGCATTATCATTTATGCAAGAGAATGAAAATTTGTTTTTGAAATATAAAAATTGTGTTTTGTGTAGTACATTATAACAAACAAAATATGAAGGTCTTTTTGATCGATACTTAGTGACAAAAAGACACACTGAACGCAGAAAAGTGAGATATTGAGAATTCGAATTAGCACTCCAATATATTAAACGTCCCCATAGCCCCGTTCTCGAATATGTAGTAACATGTTTCAGCGAGCTTTAAACTTGTTTTGATAATCCAAGCATTTGTAGAGTCGTAATACTAATTTTTTGATGCAGAGTAGAAATTTAGTATTCTAATGGTATAAGACTTGTAAGCATGAATCTTTTTGCAAATTCAAACCTTGGTTAAGGTGTGAGATGTGAAATTACAAAAAGATCTAAAGTTTTCATTATTAGATTTTTTTTAAAACAAAAAAAGACATTAGAAATAATTGTGTTGTCAAATGAATTGTTTCAAAATTTCATTTCACTGTTTGTTAATGTAACAAATAAAACTTTATTCCAATAATTCTTATTACAAAGGATTTAAATTTGTTGAAAAATATGGAAATACTTATTTAGGAGGAATCTTGAGTGTTATTTTTTACTATGACATTAATTCTCTTGTAACTTATTTAGCTATACTACGGCATGTTCCCAGAATCTCATAAGTTTACTTCAATTATACTCTACAAATATTTATATTTGTTGCAGCGACTTCCAAATCTGTAATATTATGGTCGTAATTTCAGTTACAAACTACAATTGAAACCATACTATGCATATTAACTTCATATTTATATATAACGAACATTTTTTTTTATGTTTCTACAAACTTCTATCAAAGAAAGTTGTAGAAGGTAAGGTATCAGACTATAAGACTATAAGTATGAGAACTTGAATGATATGAATCAAACACATTAGGAAACAAATGAAGTAAATATGCATGATATTCTATAAATCTATCTCATAGATAACGATGTCCAGACTAAGATGTTATTATATGTTACTAATCTTGGAATTCATTTTAGGTCACCTTTTTAAATAAATATTTGGGTTATTATATGTTATAATGTTATTATACATTATGAAAATAAATTGGGTTACATTCAGCCATTCTACGGTGATTACAAATAGGCAACAAAATGTTTCATTCATCAGTTGTGTTGCTTCAAAATAGTTCATGTAAATTGTGGCAAACAAATGATAAAGAAGATAAATTTGAATTAATATTATAATATACCGGTGAAGAAGAATTAAGGGATAAATTATTCATGATCAAGACAAAACCCATCTTCTGAAATAAGGAAAATAAATAAAATAAAATTTTAAAAGAGAACAAACACTTAATGGTATGTGATTGGGACTTGTACAAGAAAAAAGATGTGATTGAAACATCTATTGGTAGATGGAGCATCAAATATCTCATTGTATATTAGAATAGATTATATTGTAATCACTATTCCTTTTTTTTTACCGAACTATAAATTGTTTTTATGAACTCTAATACTACCTTCAACGTGATAAAGAAATAAAAGATATAAAATAATGAACCGGTAAAGTAAAACCAGAAAATTACAAAGAATGAATTTGCAGAACATAGTATAAATGAATAGATAATTGAAAAACCATTTTTGGAGTAGGGAATATAGCATGCGGGTTGTTGAGCTTTGAAGAGGTATATATCAAGTATACATTGTCAATTAAATTGGGAGATTAAAGAGAATTTATGAAATAGTAATTGTGGATAAATGAATGAGATTTGGAGTAGGCAAATCAAATGAATTTAGGAGAATGAGAATGTGTTTTTGGAGATTAGAGAGTGTGAGATAGAATGTGACACATCAAATTTTGTGTAATGTCGCGAAAATAGAATTACTTAGCATACAAAGAGTTTTTATGTGATATGGTCTGATTTAATATATTATAATAGATAGTTTAATTTGTTTTTTACACATGCATCCAGCAAAATTATCTTAATGATAGGTATGTTAGTTGCTAAAATATTTTTTGAGTAAAAAAAAGATTCCTAAAATATTTCAAAAAAAATTAAATGCATAATAGTAAAAATTATAATAACTAAATATTATTTATCAAAAGTGTCAACAAAATAAAATTTATTTTTTTTGGAATTTTTATTAATCATAATAGTAAATATTAAATTTTTTTATTATACAATATAAAAAATTAATATAATGCTTATAAATAATAAAATAATATTTTTTTTAATGAAATTATTTTTCTTAAAATACAAAAGTCAATAAACAATTTTTTGATTCATAAAAGTCTTCGGTAATTTATTAATTTAGTGAACAAATATTACAAAACACTTCAATTTGTCAATGCCCTACACTAGCATCAATACAATACAACTCACTTAGATATTTTTCAATTTGTCAATGTAATACCCTAGCATCAATACTATACATTTACCACGAGGTTATTTATCTGAATTAAGAAAAGTGCTCTTTATCTAACGAGAGCATAGTATCTATTACATGTCCATGATGATGGCTTTGCATGGATCAAAAAGGGTTCCTGGAAGAAGGGTTCTCATGATTTGCTTTCTTCTTCCAATTATTCTCTCAGCCTATGTTACTTCTTCTCATCAATACACTGACCAGAAAACAACACCACCTTCCAATGAGACCAAAGGAGTTGATGGTAATTACAATCATCATGCACAAGTATTTTACAAACACACTTGGCCGGTAAGACTAGCTAGTGTTCAATTAATTAATTTCATCAAATTTTATGTGTGTGTGTGTGTACCTTTGAATAAATTTTCAAGTAAGCATGCACAATGTAATTAATGAGATTTTTTAGAGTTGTGTAAACTAGTCGATATATATTTGTGTTTTGATCATAAAATTTGTGGTGCATGCAGAATATGAAATTTGGGTGGAGAATAATAGTGGGCACCATAGTTGGATTTCTAGGATCATCATTTGGGACTGTGGGAGGTGTTGGTGGGGGTGGTATTTTCTTGCCCATGCTTACCCTTATTATTGGATTCGATTCAAAATCAGCAACAGCAATATCCAAATGTAAGAAACTAGCTAATACTATTTTTTTAATTTCAACAATTAATTTATAAGTTTAATGAATATATTGATATCAGATGTTGGGAAAATAATTAAACAAATAAATTTAAATAATAATCGAAACACAAAAAAATAACGTGAAAATTCTGAACTGGAGAAAAAATCTAGATCAAAGAATAACACATAGACTTCCCTTAAATAACATACACCTCAATAAAACCACACTCTCCAAATAAAATATTTAACTACACTCACAAAACTATAAAACAAAAGAGAAAAAAAAGAGTCAGATATAACTTAAAGTGTTTCTGACTAGTACGAATTGTAATAAAAAACTAGAGTTATATATATATATATATATATATATATATATATATATATATATATATATATATATATATATATATATATATATATATATATATATCATTAAGCTCTGTATTCCTTTACAATTTCAAGTAATGTGAGACTATTTCAATTTCCTCAATTTCAACTAAAACTCAACAATCTCCACCTTGATTGAAATTGATGCATCTTCAGCTTTCATTGTTTATAATGACAATCATAGTTTCAAAAAACTATCATAGTCCACCATAAAAAATATACTTCACTTGAAGTAAAATCACTTCAAAAATTTATTCTCCGTGCTGAAACCATGCTGGAAAGTATGGTGCAACTTCCATGTTGGCTTTCTCAGGAAGTTTGTCAACAACCGACATAATTTCAAAGCACACCTTGCATTAATGCTAACCAATGTCCATGTGCTAACCAACTAGAAATAATTCATCATTTTCCATGGTAGCGCGAAAATGCCATGAGCATACACTTCTCATTTTGAGACAAGATCATCATCTCTCATCATGAGGGGGACATTGCTACCTTTCGACTCAAAGTCCTTCTCTTACATTTCTCTACTAGTATAATTCTTCTTCACATGCCTAGGTTTTCCACATTTCCATCATTTCATAATAGTTCCATGATTTTTCTTCCCACAAAGCCTACCCCTAGCAACCAACATTGAGTTTAATGAAGTGTTTTCCTCACTTTTCAACCTTCTTTCTTCATAAATAATTATGTTGGCAACTTCTTCAAAGCTTAAAGTTTCTTTTCCATATATCAAAACAAATTTGATATGTCATAGGAAGATGGAAGAGATCATATGAGTTTTAATTCATTATCTTCATCTTCAATCTCCACTCCAATGGCTTCTAATTCAAAGACAATACCATTAAGAGTATTTAAATGATCAGATTCTTTTATATTTTCATCCATGCGTAAATTATGAAATTGTTCCTTCAACAACAGCTGATTTGAGATGTGTTTTGCTTGATATAGCCCTTCAAGTTTCTTCCAAAGCTCTTTGGTTGTCGACTTGTCTTGCACATAGCAAGAATATTCTTAGTCAAACACAAATGAATTGCACTTGCAGCTCTCAAATCTAATTCCTCTAATTTTTCATTGTCCATTTCAGAAATATTTCCTTTCAATGCCTTGTGTAATCCTAATTGTATCAACACATCTTTGACTTTTATTTTTCACAACCCAAAAATTAATTTTTCTATCAAATTTTTCTATGTCAAACCTAACGGCACTTGACATTGAAGTGGTATGAAAACTATAAACCGAGCCACATATAAGTTCCTAGGAAAGAGAGGTGAGACACAAAAAACCACTTAATAACCAAGTATTTCCTTATCTAAAACCTTGCCTAAATTACATTTCTACATTATCAACAAAAAAAAATATGATGTGAAAGACCAAACAATGTTACAACCACAAAGCATATTAAGAACTTAATATCCGTCAAAACCAAAATTATTTTCTCATACAGAAGATCAGACAAAGTTATAACTACAAATCATACTAAGAACTCTATTTTCCTAGATTGAACCAAAAGCTTGTGAGTGATTAAGTCTCACATCAACTATGAATTAGCTAAATGGATATTGTTGGAATTCAAATGTGAGTAGTTAAATCTCACATCGACTAAGAATGAGTTAAATGTTGAATATATAAGAGAGGTGATCCATATACCTAATGCCTTAAAGTTGTGTGTGGAGATACAATATTAAATTCTCTTGTGGTTATAGAGCATTTAGTTTGTTGTTGCTCATGCGCTTCCTCGAACTCCCCAACATATACATTATTGGCATAAGCTTTACGCTGACGTTTAGTTGAATGCAAGGAAATATTAATACTATTCATTATTCCTTCTTTTCTCCCTTATTGCAACACTTTAATTTTCTCCCTTAATGCAACACTTTAAGTAACTATGTACCTACATTACTTATAAAATATAAAAACAAACCTATTTTGTTAATATTTTTAAGTAAAAAATAGAGTGTCAAGACATCACATGATTAACTTGACATCACAACTATATTAACACTTTAAGTTAATCACCTATCATTTGAAAACATCTGAAATAGTAAAAGGAAACATATATCACCAATGAGTGTTAACAATATGAAGTCTCAAATTAGCAATCATGTCAGCACATTGATTACCTTCTCTAAAAAAATGAGATAATAAATCTCATTCATTTAACCATATCAAGGCAATTAAAACCATATATTTCTAATAGACCAAGAAATAAGATTGATTCTTGAAAGCCAAATTTCAAAATTGAGAATTTGATTCAATACATATAAATTGTCACTCATTCTTGTAGGTTGTTTTAATAACCACCATAACCGTCGTAAGCTCAACATGCAACTCACTTGTAATCATCAAATTTACAACAACAAAAATCCAAGGAAGCAGCGGAGTTGTCCCTAAATATATCTCCACAATCACCAGGACCAAAACAGCCAAAAACAGCTACATCAGTATTATATACATTTAATCCAATAATCTTCGAGAGAATATGTTAGATCACTTCCTTGATGATAAGAGCATTAGGAGGACGAATTTTAACTTGTAAGGAATTGAGAATTTGAAATCTATGCATAAAATTGGATATTGTGATACAAGTGTGGTTGTCAGATACATTGACAACAATTATGTTGATGGCAATGCAAAAAACAAGACTCTTGCCATCAAAGTGGACATGATTCCTGCAATACCAAATAGTGTCGATAGTAAAGATGATGTTGACCAAAATAATATTTTTGCATTGATGAGATCCATCTTTGTAACCAATGACAAGAAGAATGTGAACCGAACAAATATCAATTTAAGAATGAAAAATAGAAATTAACCAAAACAAAACGGTCTTTAAGTTTCCTTCATTGATTTCTTAGTTAATTAGTTTTAATTTCATCATATCCAAATTCTATGATTCTTCTTTCTAAATGTAATTTCTTTCTTTTTTTTCTCAATCTTAAACCCTAAACCAAATAAGAAAAAAAATAGTTACCTTTTTTTCCTTAAAAAAAAGTAATTACATTTAGGAAGAAGCGTCTAAAGAGTTTGGACCAGATGAAATTAAAACTAATTAATTACTTTATTGTAACAATAAGTAAAACAAGAAATATAACAATGACATTTCTTCTCTATATAGTACTGAACAGGTATTTATAATTAAATAGCATGTCTCAATTTCAACGTATACATTTATTTGACCTAAAAAAACGTGTGTACTATACTTCCTCTCTAACCGGTGTATCATGTTTTTATTTATTTTTTAATAGAAAAAAAAAATTAAATTAAGTAGATTCTTTAATATGATTTTAATAAATTTTAATAAAGTATTATATGTATCCTCAATTTTTATTATTTTAAATGTATTTTTACAAAAATTTATTTTAATAATTTAACGACTCAAAAGTTATCAATAAAATATATTTCGTATTTTATTTTGTCTCTAACTTGGGAAGAGACGGAAAATGTATATTTTATAGACATATTTCAAATCGTCTCTAATTTCAATTTATTTAATGGTGATAATAGAGACACGCCATTAAATTGAATGTCGTTTTATCTATGAAAATTTTGATGTTTTGTCCGATTCTCAATTTTATTGAGATAGCAGTTTAATTGTCCGATTCTCAATTTTGTTGAGATAGCAATTTAATTAAGTGATGTGGTAGTCATTTCATATTAAACTTGCATTTTTAATTATTAATTGTTTAATACATCCATTTAAAAAAATTGGTTTTTTATTAAAAAACATTTATTTAATACATTCATAATAAAACCAAATTTATTTAATTTAGTTTTTAAAAATAAAACAAATTAAAAAATAAACTAAAACATAAAATCAAAATTTAAAACACAGACTTGCAAATTCCAAAGAACGAAGAACCTAATGTTAACACAACATCGACCTCGTTAACGATGCCAAGATGCTCCCCGACAAATCCATTACTCTTCTATAATAATTTATAATTGGGTTTTGTATTCACTCATAAAAATATATATATTTGTGTTATGACGTAGAACTCTATATTTTAATATGTAAGTATACAAAATAATAAACATGTTTAAGGAACGTAGATCTAACAAAAAGTCATTTTATTTTACAATACGATGATTTGATTTTTGGATTTCGATATGATATACATGAACATAATTAGTTATTTATATTTTCAAAAAAAAAATTATTATTGTCTGATCAAATTTATAACCTTTAATTAAAATGTATATTCAAGTGACATGCATTTTTAATTGTGACTTCAAAGATAAAGTGTGTATTTTACCATGTATTCTGATAAATGCATTCAACTTGGTGTACTTTTCAAAAGAGTTTGAAACTCATTATATAGTGAGGGAAGAAAACTTACATATTTTTTCGGACTTTAGTATTTATAGAGTTGAAAACTATTTAAAATATAAAAAAATTTAAATGTGGGTTTCAATAATTTTTAAATTCACACAATAACAAACTTTATGTTCTTGACATATACTTTTGAGAATTAAAATGATGATTTATTCTGTATATAATTGCTTGGGTAGGAAGTAAAAAATATATATAAACACAACATATAAATCTAGTCTAGTCAATTACTACATAAAAATTTAAAAGCCGAAGAGCCTGAACCGCACAACCACTACTAACAAAGGGCAAAGTGAAAGTAAAACACTTTCAATCTGAACCCTACTTCTCACATAACCGATTTTATTGTTGAATCATCCAAATCCAATGGCCTCTGTCTCTCCACGTACACATTCTATAGAGAAAGACATAGCAATCACAACTCACTTTTGTCCAACTTTCCGTGACAGGCCGTACACATTACCAAAATCTGATTGAGGAAGCCACAACTTCTATTACTCACGTAGAATTTTTTAACTTAAAACATAAATTTGTTAAAATTCATTAACTCATATCAAAAATATAAATTTAGAAATCGACTTTTGATTTGATATTTTACAAAGAAAAACAATAATAACAACAATATAATTAATAATAATAATAATCTCAAATTTCGTTTATTCTTTGATTTATCATAATTTTTTCTTTTATTTAGTCATGAATTTCTCATGCTTCATCTATATTTTTTATAAAATTATTTGGTTTAATCAAGAAATTAAAAATCTCAAGAAGAACTTTGAATGTGGACTATTTTGTGGTATAAATACATATGAATTTAAGAAACAGCAAATATGCGTAATTATTTCAAATCTTCATGCCTTTCTAAAATAATATGTAATTGAAATTTATTTTTTATTTTGATATATATTTTTTC
>JBBPBP010009779.1:7377601-7400820 GCA_037974735.1 Cicer chorassanicum
CAAAACAAATATTATGTAAAAGATAAAGGATCAAAAACATATTTAACCCTAATTTATTTAATAATATTGACTATAAGTTATTTTAATTATAATTATAATACAATTATAACTAATATTCATGACAAGTGAAAAATAAACAACAATAAATACTAATTTTATGCATCTTCTTCAGATAAATTCAGTTAAAATTTATGTTTGAATTGACTGAAATTATATTTATATTACTATGATTTTGAATTTTTTTATTCTTACGTAGGAGTATATCTTATTAATTAAAGGTAACATTCATTACTCGTTGAAAATTTAAAAGAAAATAGTAGTACATGTTGAAATTTTTTAAAAAATTCAAAATTGTGAAAGAAATATATAGGATGTGATTTTATCATTTCTTTAGTTATACTAAGTAGGGTAAAACTTACATACAGTACGTTACCTGTAGGGTAAAACTTACATCCCCAAATTCCTTTAAAAACAATATATGGTTAAAAATTGAACAAGTCTTACTAATAACAAATAACAAAGGCAGAGGCAGGTGCCTAATTTGAAAGAAAAAAATCATTACCTTGATTGTGGAATTGCACTTAGCATTTTGGGAATAAAAAGATCGATTATTTCTTTATAGTTTATGAAAGAAACTAAGAGAGATGAAATTATGATGATCTTTTTGTTTCTTCATTTTTTAGTTTTCCGAGGGAGAGAGAGCACTGTCTTTTCCATCTTATCCACGACTTGTTGAATATGGCTGTTTTCTATCTGAAATATTCTAGGATTTTACTTTAGGTTAATCTTGCATAGGATAAATTAGGTATGTGTTTTTTTTAAGAGAAGACACACAGCATCTTAATCTTATCTTATGTATCAACCTTTAACCTTTCAATTAATAACGTTATTAATTGAAAATTAAGTTATTAATACAATTGAATTAAATCGCTTACCTGTCATCAAATTTAATGAAAGAGGCGGAGATATTTTTTGAGTTAATTACCTAGACTCTTCTAACTAATAACTATTCACTACCCCTTAGATAAAGTTCGATTGATAAAAATAATATTTTCATGCGCTCTTTTTTTCCTAATAATTCTTCTTACTAATAGCACTCCTCTTTTTTTTAATAAGAAAACCGCACCAACTACATGTAAGGTATTGTAGTAAAGTTTTACCCTACTAACAACATATATAAGAGTAATGTAAACTTTTATATAGTTTAATTGTTATGCACCAACAATATAACATGTTATAACATGTTAGTACATTACAACTATTTATTTAGATGATTTCAAATGTAGTTTTTGTAAAAGTATATCTTTAATGATCTAATAGTTATAATTGACTAAAAGTGTACAAATTTTTTACACTGACAACATATATAAATTAAATTTATATCTATATTATTGAATATAAATTATTATTTTTATTTTTTGATTTGTATATATATTTGATTTGATGTCTTTCATTTATTATTATTTGCTTATCAAGTAGTTTACCGCATGTAAATCAAAGAAATCGTGAATTTTAATTGGTATTCCAAAAAACAATTTGGCTTTATTTTTGTTTTATAAATTTAAAATTATTATTATTGTATTTATTATCAAATGCATGAGAGAAAATAACATTTGAAAAATCGTCACATGTATAGGTCTCATTCAATTTTAGTATAAATTAGCGACTATGTTAGTTTTTTTAATTTAAACTCAAAAAAAAAAATTATATTTCTGAAATCATTTTGCCTCTAAAATAAAGTGAGTCCAAACGTTTTGAAACCTTATATGGATTGAATGTATATGTTTTGTGAAGTCATGATTACTGGTGGAGCTGGAGCAACTATTTTGTACAACTTGAAGCAAAGACACCCAACCCTTGACCTGCCTGTGATTGATTATGATTTAGCACTTCTTTTCCAACCAATGTTGATGCTTGGAATCAGTTTTGGAGTTGCTTTCAATGTCATTTTTCCTGATTGGATGATGACAACTTTGCTAATCATAATTTTCGCAGGTAAGAAAGAGTTCCTTTAAAATTTGAGTCTCAATTTCTTTTCTTTTATTACCATTAATGTAGTTTTGTATTGTGTGGAACAGTAATTTCAGTTAATGCTTACTTAAAGGGTGTTAGCACATGGAAAAAAGAAACCCTCGCTAAAAAGGTTGCTTCAACATAACTCATTCTTTATATTAAACTTCTTTTTTTTATTTTGCATTTGATGCTTTTTTAAAAAAATTTAATGTATCCCTGCTATAATTACAGGAAGCTGGGGAAAATTCAAAATTAAATGGTAATCTATCTGATATCATTTCTTTTAGAAGTAGAAAAAACTAAGTTAGCGACCATAATTATTTCGTGAAAAAATGAAATTCATCTCTAATTCACTTATCAGAATTGTAAATGAAATTTTTTTTTTGTCTCTAAATTTTTCTCGCTAAATTTTAAGAATATTTTTCTAGTAATCCAGCATTCTCTTTTTGTTATGTTAATTACTTGTCAGTTAATAGAGATAATGCTAAGCATACATACATGTCATGCTAAATTTGTGCCACAGATATTAGGACAGAAGATGCTGCACTTGATCTTCAAGCAGGGGAATCAGTCAATGAAAGTCAAACCAATACCAATCTACCAAAGAAAAATGTAGTAGGCAATAAATACTGAAATATGCTGCTTAATTATTTCACATTGTCCAACATATATATATATATATATATATATATATATATATATATATATATATATATATATATATATTGTTTCTAATGAAATATAAAACTGGAATGAGTGCAGGTTTCTATTATTGAGAATATTTATTGGAAAGAACTTGGACTTCTTTTCTCTGTCTGGATCATGATACTAGCATTACAGATAGGAAAAGTTAGTACATTTCTTGTGAACTATATATTCAACTCATAATTAATTGAATTTTTTCATATTCTAGTATAAATGGAGTGAACATTGATGATTATATATGATTTTGTTTTGAAACAGAATTACACAAGAACTTGCTCGGTGGCATACTGGATATTGAATCTACTTCAGGTGTATTTAAGTTATAAACCAATACAGAAGAATTAAATAGCTAGTTACGGAGGATTTATAGAGTTTAATCTGTATAGCATCGACATTTCATATTGAAGGCGTTTTTAGTGTTAGGCATATGTTGAACACATGTAGTTTAATTCAATTACTTCTATTTTTTCAAATTATTATTAATGTTTCGTGTCAATGTCGTATATGTGTCGAATGCATGTGGTTTAATTCAATTACATGTTTCTTTTCTTTTTTTTTTCCAGGTACCAATAACTGTGGGAGTGAGTTCATATGAGGCTGTGCTATTATACAAAGGGAAAAGAGTTATAGCTTCCAAGGGAGATCAACAAACAAAATGGAGTGCGCATCAGTTAATTCTATATTGTGTATGTGGCATTATTGCTGGTATAGTTGCTGGCTTGCTTGGTCTTGGCGGAGGATTTATCTTGGGCCCACTTTTCCTTGGATTAGGAATCCCTCCTCAGGTACCTTAATTTTATCTCATTCTGTATATAAATGTGTATGAGTGTGTTTATATATAAAACATATGAGAAGACTTTTATAATGATAATGTGAGATGAACGAATTTTAGCAATTGATTGAGTCGTGAATTGTTAAGATTAAAATAAAAAATCGTGTGATTATTTTAAGTGGTCATATGACACTGTTAATCATAATCATCTATGTATGATTGTATGTTCAAGATTTATATATATATATATATATTTGTTTATTGATTTGGAAATTTTCCATGAAGGTGTCAAGTGCGACATCCACTTTTGCAATGACATTTTCTGCATCTATGTCTGTGGTGGAATATTACCTTCTCAAACGTTTTCCTATTCCATATGGTAAGTGTAAGGATAAATGAAATTATAGAATTTTTTTTGTCTTGACCCTTTGATTCGCAGGAAAAAGTTTATGGTAATTCAAAATTCAATCAAAAGCTAAATAAAGTTTTCACAAATATTGATTCAATCAGGGTTTGAATTTTGATACTCCTTAATGAATGTCTTATCAGGGTTGATAATTAACTCCACAAGGGGATTGTTTGTTACAGTTTATGGATTTAATATTGAATGTTTGATTATATTGCAGCTCTTTACTTTGTAGCTGTATCCTTAGTTGCTGCACTAGTTGGACAGCATTTGGTGAGAAAGCTTATTGCCTTCACAGGGAGAGCATCATTCATCATTTTTATCCTAGCCTTCACACTTTTTGTGAGTGGAATATCACTAGGCAAGTGTCATTTGGAGGATTGCTTAATTTGCTTTAATTATAGTCCTCTTAACCTATGATCTATATCCTTGCTTTAATTATAGTCCTCTTAACCTATGATCTATAGTCAATAGATTAAGATGACTTTATCCTTGAAATTATTACAGGTGCAACAGGCATAGCAAATCTGATTAAAAGGCTTGAAAACAAAGAGTACATGGGGTTTGGAAACCTTTGTGAGTACCGGGTTCAACATTGAAGTTCAATGTGATTGGAAATTAGCATTTCTGCCGCAAGCGCGTTTGATTGCAAAATCATCTTGGTTCCAATTTTCCTAACATGTATTTCTTTGTGACGGTATAAACATGTATTTATTACTATTAAATAATACTACTATAAAATAATCTGTAACTAACAAGATCAGTTAAGGGTCCATGAAGATAAGTATAAACTATCCTTCAACCTTTGTCAATTTTTTGAATCATAGTTTTGGTTTTAGAATCATTAGCATATTCACCCGCAAATTTTATTTGCAAATCAATTCTTTATATCTAAAACATAATCTATCATAGAATTTAGGATCTGGAGTGGGAAATAGTCGCTCTCTTTCTTTCACTCTCTTAATATGAAGCATCACCACTTCGTGATGCTATTATGGCAGTTGATATACAAGATATAGGTCGATAAAACAGATATCGGTGGAATTGGGAGTGGTAGTAGCTGCATCAAAAGTGTGCTATTGTAGAGCTGTTTCACATTGGCAATCCATAATGAAATGTTGAATTGTGGTGGTCGTGTTCTATGTCAAGTGAATACACAATTGTGACATGAAACAGATGGTTCGGGAAAATAGATTTGAGCGTAAAAAATCTAAGAAAAAACAAAGCCAGAATTACTTTAACAAAGATGTTTGCACGAGCCAAGAGTGTGATTCAGAATGTAGCTGTATAACTTTGAGTTTGAAAACTAAAACAACATTCGAACTTGGACAAGGTGCCCTTATTTGAAGAGATGGGAGATTAACCGAAGAACCTATCACGCTAACAAGCACCCATAGCCATTTACTCTCCTAATTCATATCCTAACCACAGTTGCAAAGCCCAGATTGCAACAAAATAACTGTTTGTTCAAATTCTACTATGCAAAAGTGTCATCGGAGAACTTAACAACACTGATCCAAACAGTATTAACACTCTTAAAATGTTTGCTGAAACAAAACTTTGTTCGGCAAATTCAACAGTTAACAATTTACCCTTGACCATAAGAAACTTCGGTATGCAGGGCAACACAAGCTTCAGGTCATTCAAAGAACAATTCAATCAACTGAGCAGTGAGCACCACCAAAATGTAAGCAAGATTGTATTTGATGCTCTCCAAATAATTTACGAGAAAATTGACCATTATTGAAAAAAATAACACTTGATTCACCCATGATTAAATTTGACTACGAAACAAATCCAAGAAATGTTCGGATATATTTCTTGTTTAAGAATCTATGCACAACTTTTTAAAACAATTGAAGATTGAATGAGGCAAAACAAGCTTGTGATAATAAGCTAAATGGAAGTGATGAAATTGGGGCTATATACAAAATCGTTTCATTCATTGTTAAAAGAAAAGGAGTTTGTGAGGAAATTTTTTAACAATTAAAGATTGAATGAGGGAAAGACAAGCTTATGACGGTATAAGCTATATGGAAGTTATGAAATCGGATTAATAATCAAAAAAATCCATTCATTGTTTTAGTAAAATAGTCTGTAAATAAGTTGTTATTACAATTGCAGATTGAATGAGAGCAAAATAATTATGAAAATAAGCTATACGGATAGGCTTATGAAAATAAGCTGAAAACCAATTATGAAAACAAAAGATATTTTAATTAATTTTTATAAAAACTCAGACAAATACAAGTCCAAACTAGCTCTTTTGAAAAAACAATTAACAAAATATTCAGTTTCTATCTCCAAATTTCACAACATATATTATAATTAAATCGTAGCTTAAAATACAAGTGTAATTAACCTGAGAAAGCTTAAGCGCGTCTCTATCAACGAAAAACCATAACCGATAAAATAATTTTGTTTAGCCAAACACAGTATCAATTCAACAAACAAACTCATTCAGAATAACCGCAAATAATTTAAACCTAAAAAGCATCACAAAACACCACAGCAATCATAATTCAAAACATATCAGAATCTGATATATTATATTCATCTAACAAAGTATTAAAAGTTTCAAAACGAATACATTAAAACCAAAACATTTAAGAGTTCAACAAAAAACAAATCGCAAAACTAAAACATAGAAACTCAAGCCTCAGCCTTCTGGTAAACATAGGTGAGTCCACACTTACCACAGTAATGACGATCAAAATGATTCGCCATGAAAGTTCCAGCACCACACTCAGCATTAGGACACTCCTTCCTCAACCTCTGCACCTTTCCAGAATCATCAACCTTGTAGAATTGAAGAACGGCGAGCTTCACCTTCTTATGCTTGTGCTTGATCTTCTTTGGCTTGGTGTAGGTCTTCTTCTTACGCTTCTTAGCGCCACCACGGAGACGGAGAACGAGGTGAAGAGTTGATTCCTTCTGGATGTTGTAGTCGGCGAGAGTGCGGCCGTCTTCCAACTGCTTTCCGGCGAAGATGAGACGCTGTTGGTCCGGTGGAATTCCTTCCTTGTCTTGGATCTTTGCTTTGACGTTGTCGATTGTGTCGGAAGACTCCACCTCGAGGGTGATCGTCTTACCCGTTAGGGTTTTCACGAAGATCTGCATCTTGGTGGAAAGTGTGTCAAGCTCTCTCGCAACGAATGGTTTGGGATTAGGGTTTCGGTTTCAGGGGATTATATTTTCAAGGCCAGTTAGGGTTTGGGATATTGGGCTTTCTGGACTTTGGTTCGTTGTTGGGCTTTTCTAAACCCAAATTTGATTCCATCCACTTCAAAGTTAACACTCCTTTTTTTTTTTAACGGTTTCAAAGTTCATACTCCTAATAATAAGTAATAACTAAACAAAATAAATAATTGACCAAAAAATGTAATAGGTTGATAAAAAATATAATAAGTACTAAATGTTATATTTAGTTCATGTATACATCAATTGTCATAGAAAATAATATATTATTATGTATTGATATATAATTATTAATTTTTATTTTATGAAATATTATTATGCTTTGTTCTTTTTAACTAATTATTGTGTTTTGTTAACTTTTAATAATAACTTGTCTGTATAATATTTATCTAGTTATACTGTAAGTAAAAAATATGTTAAATACCACCCGTGGTCTCTTAACTTAATTTCAGTTAACGAATTAGTCATTTATCTTTTTCTTTTCCCGATTTGGTCCTTTATGTTTTTAAATAATTTCAGCGTTACTCTTTAAGTGAGGTTTCGTTAAGAAAAAGTTAAAACTGAAGTTATTGATATTTATACTCCATAGACATCACTTTAGATCAGTGACAATCGTTCCTAGAGGTTTGAAGAACATATACAATGATATAGATGAGGGATTTTTTAACTTTTTCTTAACGGAACCTCATATTTAAAAAGATAAAGGACCAAATCGGAAGAATAAAAAGATAAAAGACTAAATCCTTAACTGAAATTAAGTTAAGGGACTACGGGTGGTATTTAGCCTAGAAAATAATTGTTTTGTATTGTATAAAGATTATTTTAAATAACCTAGTTATAGAGTTTGAGTGGATGTGTAAGGTTGAATTGATCGAATTAATATCTCCTCAAAAATACAATAGAAATAAAATAAATAATCTCATAAGTATTGCGCATGATTATTCAGAAATTAACTAGTGTTTTATTTTTATGCAGTATTGTAATAGTTTTGAAATGTCTATTTTAATGTGTAATTGTTAAATTTTATTTTTCAAGAATCTCTTTATTTTTTAATGTCTTTCAAACTCTATTGCACAAGAATTTTTTTTTATACTTTTTTAATGTCTTTCAAGAATGTTTTTTTACTTTTTAATGTCTTTCACTCTTCAACTTTAAAATCTTTTTTTTTTTTCTACTCTCAGTCACACTTTCATTGTCATCTAAATGACTTTATTATAGAATGAATAGTCACATATCAATGTTACAATACAATCAAAATTTTGTGAGTAATACTATATATTTTATACCATGTTATGCTATATATTTATACAATTTTATACAATATTTCTATTACATTTTGTTATTCATATTGTATATATCTTTTTCATGATTTATCGTATTGCGCTTTTGAACTTATGTGTTGGGAGAGAGCAATTATTGATCCAATTATGGTATCATGTATGGATGATTTTTGTTTTGTTAGGAGTATGCCGCCAAAAAATTAAAAAAAGGGAAACTTTGTAAAATTAAAATGGCCAAGAGAGATATTTTCTAAAGTTGACTTTTTTTTGTTAGGAGTATGCCACCAGAAAATCAAAGAAAGGGTAACTTTGTAAAATTAAAATGGCCGAGATATTTTTTAAAGTTGACTGCAAAATTGTCGGACAAAGAAAATATTATAGAGCAAACATTCTATGATTGATCTACGGTATATTAATGTCAGACAAATCCAATAATAGAGTATACATGTGGTTGTCACTATTGAGAGATTTGCGAGAGACCAAACAATATAATTGGATTTCAACGTATTCGAGGACACTTCATAGAGAATTGTGTCATGCATCTGACCTCTGTGTTATGTTAATCGGTGGATATACACATCTTCGATAGATCTATGTCATATTAATGTCAAACAAATCCAACAATAGAGTACACCTCATTATAATATCGGACAAAAATTGATCACATGAACATTAACATCGTAATATATTCAAACTTTCAGTTATTTCTATTTTTTTTTTCTTGTATGTATACATTATTAACAAACCTCTTATATATCAATTTCTTTCAAGTACGTCAGAATGTTCCAAAAGACCATTTTTTCCAGTAAATTCAGCCCTATGCTAGGCAAAAATCACACACACTTGTCTTAGACATTGGCATATGAAGTTGGGTCGTCAGAATTCAGCACCTCATTAGGATTACCAAACAATTCTGACAAACTCTTACACTATTAATGCAAATTACTGAGAACATTTTTCCTTTGGAAACTGCTAAAAATTTACGTTTGTATTGAAGTAAATTCTAAATTTTACAACTAAAACCCTATCTAGTCTACAAGGAAACATCACTCTTCTTGGGTAGTTTTCTCTTGGGGATGGTGCAGAACAGGAGAAGAAATCAACACAGGTTCCCCTGATTGTTGTGATGGTACTGCTTCCTGACCCTACATGATCAAAATACAAAAATCAGTTAGGTTTCGAAGGACACGGGAATAAGACATATATTTAGCCAATTAAGACCCAGAAGAAATTAACTAACAAAAAAGCAACCAGGTCTCCAGCTACAAAACCAAAAAAAATTCAGTAAGAATTCAATTTAACTGACCAGTGATGTCACAATTGTTTGCCCTTGGTCTTCTACGGGATTGCTGCAGTTCTGCCATTGCAAAAAAATAATTAGAACTTCAGAAGGAATGAGTTTGATAAAAAATGAGCCACAATCTCACTGTAACAAAATTGTTCAATACCTGTGTCTGTAGCTGCTGAAGGTAAACAGGATGCTCTTGCTGCTGCTGCAGAACCTGTAGTTGTAACTGCAATTGTTGCAGCTGTTGTGGTTGAAGAAGTCCTGGCTGACTATGTTGTTGAAGTTGTTGTGACGACTCCTGTTGGAATGTTTGTTGTTGCAATTGAATATAATGCTGTTGTAGTTGCAACTGCTGCTGCTGCTGGTAGTAATATTGTTGCCACATTTGATTATAGTCTTGGCCGTTCTGCATATATCCATATTGTTCATTCCCTGGCATTGCATGTGGTAATACGCTTGACGTGGTACTAGCTGGTAATTGGGACTGAGGTAAAGAGTTTTGTATAGGCCAACTTTGAGCTGCTACAAAATCAGCAGTAGTAGCAGTGGCTTGAAATTGATCTTGTCTTCGATGGAATTGCTGAACTTGCAACACAGATTGCGTACACCCAGGTGTTACGGGCAATTGTGCCCCCCCTTCAGTTGGATGGATTTGGCGTGGAGATAAATGCCGGTGCTGGTGCTCTTTTCTATGTGTATACCCATGATTACCATATTTGGGACCTCCACGATTACCATATTTGGGGTCTCCGCGAAATTTACCAGCATTTTTCCTTGGATGCCAATTTCCACCATTATTTCTAGAAAACCGGGGTGGTAAAAATGGTCTTTTCGATCTATGGTCTTGATGAGATGGTGAAAATGGCCTATTTCTCTCAAAGTGATTTTGGGCATAATCAGAATCTTGAGGGCTTGAAGAATTGTACCGATTTGCAGAATAACCACCCACTCCTAATCTACTATTTGATTTGCTGCTTTCTGGAATTGCCTCGCACTCCACCTGAGATGCCACTGGTCCTGAATCAGGGCAATTGCTTTCCCGGGTGTTCAGTGACGCACTTGTCGCAGAAAGTGGCTTCAATTCTTTAGTCTCGACTTCGCACTTTCCATGAGAAAAAACAGCATTTTCATTTGAGGATGCTTGCAAAGCTTGTGAGGGTTGATTTCCACCAGCTGTTTGATGTAATAAATTTTCTGATGAAATGTCAGGTTCAGAACAATCTTTTTTAAAATTCCTAACTTCGGTAGATTCCTCTTCCACTCCAACTAAATCTGCAGATGTCAAATTCCTTTCAGGATCATTGTCTCTTGGCTCCTCTGAAACTAAGAGAGGTAATTCTCTTGCATTATCTTCTGCTTTGTCATCTGGCTCCACGATTTGAAGACAGGCCATATCTGTATCATTAGACTGAATTATATGATTTTCCATTAACACCAATCCATCATTGGCAGCATCACACGGAGGATCACAACATTTCTCTGATGACACTTTGTTGTTTTGTTGAGGTAAATGCGCATGCAAGTTAGAACTAGAATCTCTAGGTGCGAGATTAGGCATGGCAACAGAAATCTCTTCTCTCTTGTCCTTGATCAAGTTCAGTGGTCTTCTACTTTTAATTGATTGCTGGCATAAACCTATCCGCGCAGAGCCTGGAAATAATCTTATGTGTCGATTCAATGCCTTCCTCACATCATGTATAGTTCCACAATAGTCGACAAACTGGTATAACATACAAGTGTTAGTATCAAAATTTCAACGTACCTGAGCCTAGCCCATGTGGCAAAGGTTTACTACAGAGATGTCAGTATAAAAAGGGTCAATTCTTAGAATTAGAAACCAAACAAACTATCAAGAGTTCAAAATACTTTGCTTACAAGTTTTTTTTAAGAGAAAATGACTTCAAGTTAATAAGCCTTTTCTATGACTAAAAAATATTAAGAGAGAATAAAGAAAGAGTGAGAGCCATCGGTTTTTTGTTTTTATTTTTCTAAAGACAGAAGCTCTATAGCATAAATAAACGGTAATGACATGCACATGCACAATGTTATAAAATTTGCTAATACAAATTGGTTGAATCATAAGAAAAATAACTGACAGTAAACAGATCAACCGCCTTATATTACTTCATTCCTAAATCATAATAATGGACTCTGGTATAATTAAGTTCGTAGAAAAGTAAAACCTCTAGGTATAAGTTCGATATATCCTCTGCATCTTGTGCACTCAAACCTTGAGATCCGTCAGACCTTGGAGATAATGCATCTGTAATAATTGAATCTATTGCATCCATGTGTTCTTTTCCTCCATGCATCATAGAGAACTTTATCAATTCCTGTAAAAGTACATCAAAACAAATGAATAAATTTTATTTTAATTTAAATTCACATATAAGGACTTTATCTTCCCAAAAAAAACTGATGCTTGTTCTGATAAAATTGTTCCTAGGCATGTTCCCGACAGCTCAAGATTTATAGAACCATTCTTAGGTGACATTTGATTTTTCCAATTAAGCACCGGTTAATGGTGAGTCTATGCTACACCAGCTCAGAAGTGGTTTTCGTTGATGGGCGTAGGTGTATTGGTTTTTGACAATGCTGCAATCTGGATAGAATATGAACTGCCCTTTTCTAGTTCCTAACTATAGTTTAGCTGGAAATTCAAACACATCCAAACCTTTAAACCCAAAATTTCGTCCTCAACGCTTGTTCATCCGCAAGGAGTGTTTTGGGTGCGGGGGAGTAAAGAAAAAAAAGCTCCATTTGATTTGTTCTGTCAGTATGAATTGGCCTATCTGAGTGTAACTAAAACCATTTAAAAAGGTTATCTTATCTGGTGTGATTAGGTATTATGTCGTCATTTGATCAACTTAATCAACTCCACCTAGTGGAAAAAAGTATTGATTTGATGTCTGATGTTTTCGTGGGCCTTCTATCAATTAGTTGATAACCAAGACGGTGTATTTGCATGCATACTTACTGAATTCCAGCTTAGATGTATCTCTTTTTCCAAAACATAGAGTAATAATATGTGGGAAAAGACAGACATACCTCCAGAAGCAATTTGTTTTGAGGCAAAGTTCTGACACCATCGATTAAGACAGCTCTAGCAGCATCCACATTGTTTGTACTCTTAAAAACCAATAAAGGAACAAATGAAAGGCATTAGTTAACCACACCTGAAATCAGCACGACTTAAAGGCACCCAGACCACTTTGCTATTTTTTTCTTCTTGTTTTTTATTTTAAAGAACTTTTCTTCATATAATTCTGATATGCTTGTTTGAACCGGTTGAAAGAACTAGTGTAACAGGCAGCTATAACCTAAAGGCACCCAGACCAATCCCCTAACTCCAACTATAGTTATTCTCTTTGAATTCCCATTGGGAAATATGTTGCCGGTACTATGAGAAAGAAACAAAAAGAACAAGTGAGGAAAAAACTTCCCAAACAATCCCATGAAATATGCTAGTTAAAAGAAAAACAAAGCAAGGATACAACGATAATGATGCTACTAAACTGACATGATGCAGTAACTAAATCTCTAAGGATCTCTAATAAGTTGTACAAGCATACTCATAATATATCTATATACTTCAAAATGAAAACAGGTTCTGTTCACAAAAACATGATAGGCTGGGTTTTATCATAATAATTAAAATCACATCATTAAGGAAAATAATTATGACCTAATGTTTGATACAAACGAGCATAGACTGACTACCTACCATATATTTTAGACGAGAAAAATGAATGTATAAAATGGGGAGGGCATGTGGCTTTTCCTCTGCAGCAGCCAATTCAAGTGCTTCTTTGTATATACTGAAAGCTGACTCCATGTTTCCCTGCATAAAAGATATAAAGCAGTACATGCAGTAACTTCATTACTGCACTTGGCCATTGCAGAGTTAATTTTTCTTCAATATGGTAGTACAGGTTAATTGCATACCAAACGTTTTTCCATATTTGCTTTTGATATAACATTCTCCACAAAGTCTGAATCTGTCTCTTTACAGCGACGAATGTAAGCAGCACGAGCAGCTAAAACATCTCCTATTTGTTCCTTAAATCTAGCATTAAATAAATGGATTGCTGGCACACTCTGTAACCAACATACAGTGGAACTACAAGTCAAGTATAAAGCTATGAAGTCAAAGCCTAGAGAAGAAAGGAATTAAAAAAGTTTCAGCAGGGCATAACCTATTCATGTAGTTCAGAAAAATACTGGGATAGGAAAGCATTAATTAACTAATGCAGAGAAACCACTCAATTTGACATAAAGAATACTGCACATGTCTTGACTTGGATTTTAATTTATACTACCTCCGGTCTCAATTATAAGAAAAAGTTTGGAGATTTTTTTGGTCCCATTTATAAGAAAAAGTTGTGCCTTTTAAGATTCATTTATTGTTTAAATGACTTTTTTATCCTCATTTAATATTTGTCTTTTAAATATTAGTGGGTGTATTTAATGTCTCACTTTTCTATGAGGGGTATATTTGTAAAAATATTCAAAACGTGATAGTAATAAATTAGTTCATTGGTATTGATGTTTTTTTGGTTTTTCTTCTTATAATTGGGACCAGAGAGAGTAATTAGCAACCTTCCCATTAAAAACCGCACAGTAGAATCTCAAACAACAAAGTTATAAATGATTTCAATTTATTTTATATAAAACTATGGCATTTGTTTAACTCTTTTGGAGCATAGGAAGATTGGGAAAAAAATACCCCAGCGATATAGCAGTTCATCACTTCCATTTTTCACTGAATGTTTGATTCCAATAGGTATTTACCATTAGCCTAATTGACTGAGTTCAAATATAAGAAAACTGCAGTTTCTGTTTAATGAACAGTTTTTGGGGTACCAAAAAGTAAACTCACACGTGGAAAATGAACATATGTGAAATTTGACCTTTAACATGAAATTCAATCAACATAACAGGTTACTGGGAAGATAGATACCTTCAAATAAATTTCGGTTGCTCGGTCTAGAGAATAATTTGCTATTTCTCTTCCTCCTTTGGCTTCCATGAAGTTTGCATAACGCATCCAGTAATCAGGATAACTGGCGCACACAATCAGGCATCTCTCATAAAGTTTCACAGCCTATGCTCAATGGGAGAAATGGAAGAATTAGCTGACAGTTTTCACTAAAAAATAATAATAAGCAACTGGAAAACTTCATTGGAATACTGTGCTGAGATGTACCCAGTCAAAATCTCCTTGAAGTTCAATAAAATCCAGATAATCATGCCAATTCTGCAATTGATTCGCATCAAGTGGTCGGACATCAAAGTAATATCTCTGAATATTTGCCTCAAAAGAACTAATCTTTGAATACAACTCACAAGCATTATGATATAGCTGTTCTCCAATTATCCTGTACTTTTTTAGGGCTATTGAACTGGTCAATTCAACGGATGAATCCATCATATCTTTGATAATACAGTAAATCTTGTCATCGTTGCAACACATAGTCATGAGAACTTCACCATCAAAACATGGTTCAGATTCTGACTCCTTTGGAAAATTGTCCAGACTTGTCATGCCCTCTTCCAAAAAGGTTAGCAACTTTTTGAAACTGAAGAAATAGAGAACTAATATGTGGTAAGTGTATCATTCAAATGTATATTTATTTGTAAAAAGCCACAACAAGTACACCCATATGGCCATACACATGTTAAATAAGCCTTCTTTGTACCGTTCGATAAGCAGAATGATCATTCATATCCACAAATCATGTAGGAATTCAGTAGCACATTAAATGAAAGGAATGTTAAGAACCCAGAGAAATTGAAATGGAAAAGTGATAGAAAGAGTCGAAAGAAAATCACAACTTAATTGAATGAACATTTGAGCATAGGAGAGAACTCTCCTCCAAGAATTTCCCCTTCTCAAAAGATTTTTCCTTTTCAAATAAAACTATCTAATTCACAAATTGACCTCCTAACCTTACATCCCCTATTTGTTTATCTAATCAATCCCCTCTTACTAACTTCCCTTTCCCTAGTATAAAGGAGCATATCTAAAAGCACTTTCCTATAAGGCCTTCAAACATGTCTATAACAAAAACAAATAATTATTCAAGTTTGCCTACAAACTGGACGAGTACAATTGGAAGCTATCTCCATGATATTACCCCCCTCCCCTCTTGCCCACAAAAGTTGTCCTTGAATTCATTAACAGGAGGGGTCAAGTGTATAAATACATGTTATTGGCTCAGAGTATAATCCTACTAAAAAGGGGGAGAGTGCGTGGGAATGGGCTTCAAATGTATTAAAAACTGTCACTTGATAGGCACATAAAAAGTCGTTGTTTTAACATCAAATTTTCATCAGCTTTCAAGAGCAGCATTAAAGACTCAGAGAAGTTACACAACCCAACATACCTATCATAATACTGGTGTAACTTTTTGGTTGGAAACTTAAGAGTCTGGATATATATGTGAGCAAGAGAAATCCACTGCTGCTGGGAAAACTCAAAATGGATATACTTGTCCCACAAGGTATGACATAAGTAGTCCTTCCCAACAAAGGAAATGGCTCTCTTGAACAATCTGGCAAAAATATATCAACAAAATCATCACATTTCCTTTCAGTAGTAAATGCTTTCAAAGAATATAGAGGAAAGAATGTGGAAATATGTCTAAAGTAAAAGAGTTCCATCTAAATCATCTATCTAAACAGTCCCTACAACTAAAGTATGTGCATGTCTGCTTTAACTATATTTACCTCTGAATATCAGATGCATCCTCAAAAGCAGACATACCAAAGCTACAGTAGTCAACCCACATTCCAACCGAATATGTTGCAGCCGATACAGCTTGTTCAAAGACTTCAACAACCTTATCCATGGTGCATAACTGTGTCATGTGTGCAGCATACTTCCTCCAATACCCATGACACAAAGGGAATTCGGACAAGAAATGATTGTAAACTAGACATATTTTCTCCACATTATCCTGCACAAAGAGACTCAAATAACTAATTGACATTCAAGCTTCATCATACCAATAAATCCCATAATAGCAACAAGCTCATTCTAAAATGCAAACAAGAAACACTGATAAAAAAATAGCATTGGAGCTGAATTATTATTTACTTTATAATTACTTACTATGTAATGATATTTCGAGAAAAAAAAGGCTAAGGAATAAATAAAAAAAGTAACTAACACACACATGAAGGGATACTGAAATTATTCTAGTTGGTTTCCCATGGTATTCTGGCAACTTTAGGATAACTTTCTCTGATTCTGTAATTTTTTCAGTTAATAAAGTCTATTTTTTATCAAACAAAATAAAAATGAAAGGTCAGAAAGAGTGAAAATTATCTAACTTCAAACCTTCCTAAATCAAATCATCTACAGAACTACAGCAATAGTTCAATGAAATCCAGGTTTTGCTTTCACCATAGAATCAGGAAATCATTCACCTTTAGACTATCAACAAAGGCAATAGTTTAATTAAACTCCAAGATTTCTCAATTTATTCAGATAAATAATGTGATTAAACTGAAATCAAAACACGGTCATACATTATATATCAAAACAAGTTTGCTATGTTCATCTCATGCATAACTGGAAAAAGCAAGGAAAAAAAACAGAAATCAATTGCTCTATTGGTATCAAACTTACAGGATATACTTTCTCAATCTCTGAAATCAGGGTAACCCATTCATCAAAATCTAATGAGCCCTTAGAAATAACTTCTTCAAGTTCAAGATTGTCATCGATAGCTGCAAAGATAAAATAAAATGGATAACAAGCAACTCAGTTAGTTCGTTGCTATGTTGCGAAAATTGATTGAAAGAAGAAATAACCTTTAGATAACAGTTGAAATAAGTTTATAGCCAGTAAATTACAACTGAAAATGCATCCCTAAATTAACAAGTAATCTCCAGTCCATAATATAAAGGGGGGCAATTACAATACGAGGCGATACCCAAAAACTGACGCCGATAAAAAGAAGTACAAATAAGTAGGAAAAGACCTGGCCTACATGTCATTGTTTGCATGGTAGTGACGGACAGACATAAACTGGAAGAATAATTTCCCAATTGTCTATAATGATATATGAATAGTTTCAGAAATGAAGTCAAAATTTTCCATTTCATTGAATGTTATTGTGTACATAAAAATATAAACATATTGCCAATACATGCTGGAAGAGCCATCATTTCACTTATGTATGCAATGTGGCCAGTTAGATAACTTCATTTAGTTAAACACACTAACCCTATGGTTGTTTGATTTTTAACCTAAAATCAAAATTAAGTCATAGACAAAATGCTTAAATTCTTTAGTTTATTGCAACCTGTTTAACACAAAATATTGAAGAGTGAACATGTACCATATGATATTTCTTCAATTCATAAGATAGGCTGCTCCTCTAAATCTATGGACTCAGAAATCACTGCCAACATGCCTCTGTCATCTTTAATAATGACAGAACACTGAGATATTTCCATCCCTTTCTCTTTTTTTTCCGTCTTTTTATATAAGGGCCATTTGTTTAAATTTGAGAAAACTGGCTTTATGATATAGGTTTTGGTTAGAGTTTTTTCTTTTTCTTTTCAGAAGCTATTATTTTTAGCCTTTGATATTAGTACTAGAACAGCTTCTTGTTAAGGTTTTTACTTGCTTTTCAGAAACTTGCATAATTATGACAAATTTCAAACATGTTTATAATTAAAAAAAAAACCACTTTTATTTACGAAAAGAGAGGTTATTGCATTTTTTATCTCTCTAGTTAGAAGTTTGAACTATGCAACAAATATAGTCCTCCCAGCCAATTTTATCCACCTAACATCCTTAAATTCTCATTTTCTCATTTTATATAAAAAAAAGTTGGGGGCGTAGCAAACAGTTCCAGCTTTATAAGTTCAACGGTGTTTGAGGATTCAGTCACTAAATGAGGAACGGTACAGAGATATGATACTGTGGAAATAAAATAAAATGTGCAAATGATAATAATGATGATGAATAAATAAATAGGGCAGAAGAAAGCATTACCGGGTGATTTTGTCGGACAGTGCGACACCATTAGGAGGCGATTAGAGAAAATGGAATAGAAGAGCAGAGAGAGACACCCGCAGCACCGTCGTTCAGGTGAGATAATAAAATACGGATTTTAGTTCAAATCTTTTTTTTTTATTCTTCAAATCTTGATTTTTTTTCTTTTTTTTATGGTTAATCGCAGTTTTTGTCTCCTATTTTAGCTAAATCATGAAAGTAATTTTTTTCATTTTATTTTTCTTCAATTTTAGTCTCCAAACAAAATTCTGATCCAACTATAAAATATTATTTTTTTTAAGTCACACCACACTATTTATGATCATAGATTTCATGTAGAATTGTTACATCAGTTGCACAACGAGATTTTGAGGCATAGTGTGGCTTAAATAAGCGGAAAAAAATGACACTTTATCAAGTTTTAACTAAAATTCTGTTTGAAGGACCAAAACTGAGGAGAATTAAAATGGGGGTCTATTTTCGTGATTCAGAAGAGACACGAGGACAAACATATGATATAATATAATATATATTATATTTAAATAACAAAATTATTATCGTTAACAATTATATATTAGTTTTTTTGAATTAACTTATTATATTTTAAATATGTTTTTGGTCCTTGTAAATATGTTTTATTTTGATTTTAGTCCCTGTAATTTTTTTTTATTTATACTCTTGCAAATTCTAATAAGTTTTAAAAAAATTCTTTTATGAATCTTTTTTTGTAAAAAAATTGTGAGATGGCTACTTTGAATGAAGTGGCACGTGGTGATCGTGTAATTATTGTTGACTAGACAATATTTAATATTTAAAATTAAAATTTATTTTATTAACTCATTTAATTATTTAATTATAAACTTAAAACTAATTAATTAATTAATTAACTAATTAAATAATAAAAAATCAACAACCTTCATCTTCAACTTTAATTTCTTCATCTTCAAATAACAAATTTTGATATCTGGATCTAAACCCTAAAAATTCAAACCTCTTATTTTTTTTACACCATAACTTTTGTTTCACCTCAAACTAAACAAATATTGTTAATGGCACAACAAAGATTGTTATTGAGCAGAACAACTGAATACAAACGATTTAATATTTAAATAGGTTATATCATTAGTCTTGCTATTGTATGGTTGGTGATATTCTATGAAAGGTTTGTTTAATTGTTAGAGAATATTTCATAACATGAAATACATTTATAAATTTTTTTGAACATCCGTAACTAGTTTATTGGTAACATCAATATATTGTATTTATAGGTTTTTTTAATTACCGTTGATACTGTTTTGTTTGTTTCTTGGTATAAATTTGATATTTAATATTTTCAGCAGAATAGTACTTAAAATTTAAGTTTCATGAGTTTGATTGGTTGTTGTGGCATTAACGATGCTTGTTCGAATTGAGGTGAAACAACACCCTCCATCTAATTCCAACAAAGGAATCATTAAGTTGTGGGGTAAAAAAAAATGAAAGATTATAATTTTTAGGGTTTGAATTCAGATATGAGAGTTTGTGACTTGAAGATGAAGAAATTAGGGTTGAAGATGAAGGCTGTTGAGTTTTTATTAAAAAACTTGGAGTTGAAGATGAAGATTATTGAGTTTTTATTATTTAATTGGTTTATTGATTAATTAATTAGTTTTAAGTTTATAATTAAACAATTAAATGAGTTAATAAAATAAATTGTAATTTTAAATATTAAATATTGTCTAGTCAACAACAATTACACTGTCACCATGCCACTTCATCCAAATTAGCCATGTCACTATTTTTTTACAAAAAAGATTCATAAAATGATTTTTTTTTAAAACTTGTTAGAATTTATAAGGGTATAAATCAAACAAAAAAAATCACAGGGACTAAAATCAAAACGAAACATATTTGCAAGTACCAAAAACATATTTAAACCTTTTTTCTATTTGATTAGATTTACATTTTTATATTTTATATTATATTTCAATTTATATTTTAAATTATATTTTATAAGAGTAATTGAGTAAACTATTGTTTTTATTCTATGCTGCTGGTTTCTAACTCATCTCATATTCATGATAGAAATTTCAACTAGAGAGACATGATATGATAGAATTCTGGTTTAACTTATCATATCCTATTGGCTCATCAAACATTTGATTCAGACATGATATGATAACTTATTTCTATCATGTTTCATATTACGTTCATTAAACGGGCCCTACATATTTTCTCTAGTTTTAAAAAAAATCACTCAAAAAACTGCATCAAACATTTTTCTATGACATTTACATTTATTCATGTCATTTACTACAGACACAATTAGAATTTTCGCTTTAATTTATAAAGGTACAATTATATATCTTATATTTGTAATTTTAAAAGATATGATTATGTTCTTAGTAAACCAACCATAGTGTATATTTCTTTTTGATAAATGACTGATAAAGTTGACAAAAAATAAATATGCACAATTTTTTTAGTGAGTTATAGAGATGTGAGTGTTTTTTCAAAACTAGAGAGATGTTAGTGTCATTTAAGTAACCTCAAGAAAGGTAAATGTAATTTCTCTTATTTTTTATAATAATACTAATAACGCACTTTTTTAATCGATTAAAATCTACCTAAATTCCACCAAAATCATCAAAGACTCACTTGATTTGGTGGGATGTATATGTATTTTAATCAATAAAATAATGTATGTTAGAAAATACGTGTTTGATAAAAATATATTCTATTATACATTTTATAATAAAATATATTTTTTTTAATAGCCAATTATAGTATTTTTTTTAAATAGTCAATAGTAATTAAAATAATTTAAAGGTTTTGGCTCCTAAACCTCTTAATACTGAGCTTTCCCATTTAATTTTAAAGACTTTAGTACTTGAAATTCTTAGTTTATTTGTGTCACCTTCTTCCCTTACGAAGCCACACAAATTCTCCAACTCCCTCTATCGGCTTCGCGTCAATATGACCAGATTATTTGGGAGTCTCATATAAAGGGTGTTTTCACAATCAAAAGAGCATATGATTCATTTAAAAGATGGGAAGAATCATAGACCTCCTATCCATCTTCCTGGTATGTAAACTATTCTAGTTGGAAGAAACTTTGGAATCTCCAAATGGTACCAAAAATGTCTGGCTTTGAAAATCATGCATAGTGCCTTACACGTTAAAAGGAATCTCATAAAATAGAGGTCTGTTGTTGGATCCTATATGCCCATAAGTGCAATAAAGAAGATGAAGATATTGATCATGCTTTTACTAGAAGTCTTGGATCTAATAGGTCTAGTTTCATGCCTCTTTGGAAATCAAGTTTGATAATTTTTACTCTTAATTAATTGATTGGCTTGATAATACTATTTCAAATTTCACATTTGATATATTTGATCTAACCGTGTATAATATTTGATTTTTTCATAATAAGTTTTGTTTTGAATATACGAATGTTGAGGTGGAATAGACAGTTCAAAAGATTTAGTGAGATATAGAAAAATTCAAAACGATGTTGAACGTCTCTGCCTGAAGTAAATGTCACTCATCAAGATACGTTTCTCGCTACATGAACTCCCGCTCTTGAAGATAGTTATAAGATCGATGTTGATGTTCTCATCCCAATGCATAACACTTGGGGATTTAAGACTTTGAGGGGTATGATTTTTGTAACTGCAACTTGGAATTTTTATACTCATCTAAATTTAAATACCGTTGAAGCTTTGGAGTAGTGTTTTTCTTTTTAATTTGCTTTGGATTTGAATTTTTGTCATATATGTGCGAGAAGGATACTTTCTCAATGCCATTAGAACCATTCATGAGCTTACTCGTGACAATTCATATTTTGGTTTAGTTGTTCATGATTGTTGCAAATTTCTTAATGCATTTTATTTCTCTACTCTTAAGGCAAGTGAAAAGTAGTGCTAATATACTTATGCTCATAATTTAGTCAAACATACCTTAATTTTCTCTTACACTATCTAAATTGAGGAGTACCATCTTGTATTATGTCGTTTGTTTGCGAATTTACGGCATAGTAAATTATTCTTTTTGTAAAATCAATTAATATAGTACCAAAGTAATCAATTAACTATAAAATGAACTCAATTAACATGTAAGAGTATTAACTATGCATTTCTAAATTGATTGTGAAAAATTATAATTGATTAATCAAGCAATTGCAAGTCATTACACTAGCGTCCCAAACTCACTCTTAAAGTTTCCAAATTTTTTGGAAGGAAAATATAACTCATCTATATATATATATATATATATAAAAGGAAATACCATATTTTTTTTAAATATCATTTTTTTTGAAAGAGTCAATGTTATATTACTAATTGTTAAAATTATATCTCTTTGTTACTCAACTCCTTAATTCATCCACTCTAGCCGCCAAACAAACTTTATATCTTCTTTATATATAAAAAAATACTTAGTTGAGCACACACAAAAATTTATATCATTTATTTATTTTAAAATTATATATTATTTAATTTTTTTTATTTTTATATTATTTAAATGTGTATACTTAAATTTGTGTCCAAATACTTGTGATCGTGTAAGAT
>JBBPBP010009779.1:7400913-7422545 GCA_037974735.1 Cicer chorassanicum
ATATATATATATATATATATATATAGACAACTTATATTTTATATTTCTTAAACTTCAATAAACATTTATTGTTTTCAAAGTTAAATTTAAACTTTAATCAATATTATAAGATGAATATTAACAGATTAACATTAAAATTTGGTTTATGTCTTTAGTCCCTGTAAATATAATTTTTTTTTTTATTTATTTTAGTCCTCGTAATTTTTTTTTGTTTACATCCCTGTAATATCAAAAAAAATTATTTTTAGTCCTTAACGTTAAGTGGACTTTACAAAAACGTTAACTGACAAAGGAAAACAGTTTTTGGTCCTTGTAAATATAACATTTTTCAATTTTAGTCTCTACAAAATATTTTTTTGAATTTCATAGCTGCAATATTCAAAAATCTCCTTAAATATAAAATAACATACAAATAATGATTATAATTAAAATAAAATTAATATAATATTAACTACAATTATATTAGTGTAAAATAATGATTAAAATAAATCTATCACCTAATATATATTTTATTTATTTTAAGTTATAATAAAAAAATCTAAAGCGCAAACTAATTTTAATAAAAATTATAAAGCTTAAATCTAAATTTATTTTAATCATTATTTTATACTAATATAATTAATTTAATAATAATAATTAAATAAAAAAAAGAAGATTTTAGTAATTTTTTTTGAAACAGAAAATGAAAATTAATTTAATAATAATAAATAAATAAAACAGAAGATTAATAAATTTTAAATTATTGAAGTGTAAATATTTTAAACATTACTTGGCATAAGTTTATTATTAATAAAGATCAATTTGTATGTTATTTTATATTTAATGATATTTTTGAATATTGCAAGGATGAAATTCAACAAAATATTTTGTAGGGACTAAAACTAAAAAGTGTTATATTTACATGGACCAAAAACTGTTTCCCTTTGTCGGTTAACGTTTTTGTAACGTCCACTTAACGTTAAATACCAAAAATAATATTATTTTGATATTACAGGGATGTAAACAAAAATAAATAAATTACGAGGACTAAAATAAAAAAATGTTATATTTAAGGGACCAAAAACATATTTAAAACTTGAAATTTTGATAAATTTAGATATATGTAAAATATATTATAAAACGGCACACAGTCACACCATCTTAGCCTTTTAACTAAGATGTACTATTCAGATTTTAAGTTTGAGTTTTATGTTTAAAATTCAAAATCTGAACCATCCGATTATAATCAAAACGATGGAGATGCTTGTGACTACACATAGTTATGGTATATCTAATCCAAATTCGAGGAAAAAAGAGTCTGGTTAGAGCGGGATATTTGCGTGTTTTATGGTAGGGAAACGCTGGAGCGAGCCAGAAGCACAAGAAGATGCAGTTACCCACTTTCACAACCTCTCAACGCCCATTTCATCCTCTCATCCCTCCTACACTTGGAATCAATCACACTTTCACTTTCAAACCTTTTTCTCCAATTCCAACCAAACACTTCTCCATTCCTTTCCACTCTCTCACCAAAACCTCAGGTACCAACCAATATCTCATACTTTCATTCATATTCTAATTCTATTTCTTATTATTTTCCATACATTTTGCTTATTGCTACAGCTACAACTACCCACCACGAACCTGTTGTTGTTGACAGTAACATTTCTAATGGCCACAATGAACCACGATTCATTGAAATTGGTTATGTATCTGGTGCTCATGGTTTTCAAGGCGAGATTCGTGTCAAGCCTAACACTGATTTCCCTCAACTGCGATTTTCCACGGTAGAATTGTTTGTTTTATGTCTGTTTGTTTGGTTTCACTTTTTGTATGAGCCAAAGTTGATTTTGGCATGGCTGAATGTGCTCGATTAGAACCGTATAGAATTTATTCTAATTTGAATCTTATTTCTGGTCCCGCGTTTGGAGCTGCCAAAATTGATTATGGGTGCTTAAAATTGATTTTGATATGTTTGGTTGCTTTCTGAGTATGATTGATTTTGCTTCTAGAATTGATTCTAACTTGAAGTTAGAACTTTAGCTTGTTTTTATTTACGGTGGAAATCCACCAAACGTGAATCCAAAATGAAGCTGGGATTTCAAGCTTCTGAAAAGTCACATTGATTTTGTGGAATGTGAGATTTTTGTTGAAACGCTCAACCAAACGAATTTTATAGCTTTTGAATCTAAACGTGATTTTTACATTGAAATTTATTGTTCAACTAAATGTATCTAAACATAAACCACTTTACATTCAACTCATTTTAAGTAAAATCAATTCATTCAAAATCAATTTTTTTCTTTGCAGAACCAAACAGGCACTAAATTTGAAGCTTTTGCCTCAACAATTGATTTTTAGACTCATATTTATTGTTCAACGACTTTTACATGAATGTATCTAAATATAAATCACTTTACATTCAACTTATTTTTAGACATATAATCAATTTTACAAAATCAATTAATTTAAATTTTAAAATCAATTTTTGTCACCCATTGCAGAAACAAACATACATTCTGTCATTTTTTTTTTCTTTCATTTTTTCGTGTATATAGATTATGAATATTCAATTGACTAACGTTGAAGGGTTGTTTTATTCACTAGCCTGGGAGAAGATGGTTGAAACAGAAGGTTATGGGTGGAGAAAGCGTTCAGCAAGTTGAGCTTGAGGAAGGTAGGGAACACATTGGAAAGAATTGTTGGATTCTCAGATTCAAAGGAATTAACTCAGTTGAGGAGGTAATAACCATTTTAACGAGGAACACACTGATGCACTGTTTTCGACACATTATATTCAGTAATGGGTCTTAATTTTCATTTGATGAAACACAAGTCAATTTCACCTAATAATAAAATAAAAAAGTCAAGTTTACTTAAAAAGGATGTGGTTTAAAGAGTGTTTTGCTCATTAGTACTCATTTCTCATATTCAAATTATAAGATTTTATTGTCATTTTTTTTACTTGCACTATACCTTTTTTTTTTTACCCTTTTTCGTTTTTCCGATGAATAACTCCATAAAGTACTAGATGTTTAATTACTAGTCT
This sequence comes from Cicer chorassanicum, assembly GCA_037974735.1. Taxonomy (NCBI): domain Eukaryota; kingdom Viridiplantae; phylum Streptophyta; class Magnoliopsida; order Fabales; family Fabaceae; genus Cicer; species Cicer chorassanicum. Next base: position 7,403,942 of record JBBPBP010009779.1, read on the forward strand.
GTCAGCACACATTAATTCAAGAAAGAGGGAGCATTTTTTGTGAATTTATCTTTGGGTAATCATATTTTAAAGTTAGTTTGATGCTGTGATGCCAAACACAGATATTTCACTTTGTCAAAGTAGTTGTCACCTTTCTTTGTTGCTCCTCAGTTGGGACTCTTGCAATCTAGCACGCATAGTTGCAAATGGATAATTCAATTTTACTATTTTGCCATGGCATGTTTGATTCTTTGATCATATGATGTGCTTGTGCATGCTTTTTGGCTTTGACTAACCAACACATCATGCAGGCTAAGATGCTTGTAGGTGCTACCTTGCTTGTGACGGAAGAAGACAAGCCTGAACTTGAGGAGGGCGAATTTTACGCACATGATCTCAATGGGATGAGAGTTTTTATAAAGGTTTGTACCAATCATGATTTGTGTGCGCACATGCACGTGAAAACACAAACAACTTTCTTCTCTGCCGCTGCTTATTTGCCATTTTAATTTTTGCTAAAGCATCACCTCAAAATTGAACAAAATTAAGTTTCTTCATCAACTATCTTTCTTTTACATTTTTGTGGTCTTATATTAACTTGGTAATTCTCCTCGGCGAGCTATTGTAACAGAAATGCCAACTGTTTTTCATATTAATTTATAGTCTTTCATGGAATATCCACATATCTGAGTGCTAGTCGTTCATTTGTACCAACGATTCAACAGGGCTAATATTTGATAAAAATGAAAAGTGCCTATCATAAAAAAACTTAAGAGCTATACTTTTGTATAACATTTTATTTTTCTACGTTGGTATTTTATCACCTTCTTTCTTGTTAGTTTTAGTTCTAAAAATGCAACATTTTAAGATGTTGACCATACTTCTTTCTATCAGGAAAACGGAAAACTTTTGGGAACTGTTATTAATGTTTTCAATCACGGAGGAAATGATCTACTACAAATTTCACTTGATTCATCTTTTGATGTGCTTGATAAAAATGGCAAGCCAAGGCCAGCAGAAATGGAAGTATCTGGTCAGCTTGTTTTGGTGCCTTTTGTTGAAGCAATTGTTCCAGATGTTGATATGAATAGAAGAGAAATGCATATTACACCGCCCAAGGGACTTCTGGAGTTAAACTTACGATTTGATGACAGGTCCAAAAAAGAAAGGCACCAACTTGTGAGTATGTGGGTTATTTTGCGTTCATAGTAAAGCACAACCGTACCCAAGATTTGACTCCACCCACTCCCAGCAAAAAAAAAAAAGCACAGTTATCTAGCATTTAGATATGGTTTTTATTACTTTTTTTTTTTCTTCCGTTTACAAAGGCAGAGTCACACAGACAAACTTACCCCAATTTGAATGGAATTTAATTTTCATGTGGCATTCTGCTAGTGCTATCCATCCCAACCAGATTTCCATATTGTGGCATTCTGCTAGTGCATTTCATCCCAAGAATTGCACTGCATAATTTGCATTCGAAATTTCCTTTTATCAATTGCTTCTCTGTTGTGACTTGTGATATCTATATTTGATTGAGTTTGAGTGTTTTTCGCCATGTATAATTGTTTCAAATGCTTAATTAGTTGTGAATAATTAACTTTTTTATATTTTTTAGGAATGGAAAGAAAGGAAAAAGTTTCAAAAGCGCCTCATAGCAGCAAAAAAGAAACTCAGTGAAATGGACCAAAAACATGTATTTCATGGATTTCAATGTGGAGAGAAAGAACAATGGAGTTTGCTTAGTGATCATATTGTTGGTGTAAACTCCAGACTGCTTCAGGAAGCTTTACAAAGTATTGAACAACCAACCAAAACGTGAGTTAATGTAACAACAATAACATCCGAAGTTTTTTTCCCACTAAGCAGGGTCAGCAACATGAATCAAAACATGTTGTGTTCTACCCAAAAACAAATTGTTCAGCAGAGCCATTAAATTTTAGATTTTTTTTATTGATTGCACTTACAGTCTTTGTTGGTCTACATAATAAATATACCTCTATTTATCGAGTTATCCTACATTTGATCAACTTTTTCTGACGGGAGGTTCTTTTAGTCTTCTCATCACATGTCCAAATAATCTCAAACACAATTCTACAAACTTCTCCCCAACAGATATGCAAACCAGAATTATTCAGTTTTGACACCCTTATCCCCCATCCCCAAAAAAGAAAAAGAAAATTTATTGTTGTAGTCCATATAGAACCTGTTGTTGTTTTACACTTTTTTATTCTATTTGTATTGAAAAGGTTGTTGAAGTACTAGGTTTAGGACATGGCTACTCATCCCTGCCTATATGAAATGATAAGACATGTTAGCATCTTCTAATATTATTCACTTTGTTAGCATCTTCTAACATCATAACTTTTTCTGGCTTTTGTGATTGTGTCATCATCACAGCATGTTTAATTGACCAAGAAAAAGTTTCTTTTATATTTGTGTGAATTTTTATTAAATTTCTTTTACATTTGTGTGGATTTTTATTTGTGTTTTAACTTTATTGAATTAGATGGAATGCAGCTGAGGTGGCCAGTGCTGTCGAGGAAAAGCTTATAAGTACTATACAGATATTAGAAAAGTCTTTCTTAACTGGAAGTAAAGACAAGGTGGTTAGAGATATGATCAATATGCAAGAGAAGGGACTCGAGCTAATTTCTAAGGGCAAAATGGCTATTGTCTTGCTCTTGAATGAAAAAGAGAATGAAGGATGCATTTATGATCCTGACGTCGTTGAAAATGAAGCAACTGAAACTTCAATACTACACATGCTTCAGAACTTACTATGTGATGACGAAACGTTTGTAAAGGTTGTACAATTGTAATTTTTTTTTTTCTTTTTGCTAACCATCTACTGAAAATTCATTGTTTCAAAATTCTAGTTGTTCCATTAGATGGATGTTTTATTATAATTTAGTTTCAACTAAAGATAAAATATTTGAAGAGATCATAATAAACAACCATCTTAATGTTCTGTTCTTCCCATTTCCACTATTTTCTAGGACAATGTACTATTTCCTATCTTATGGTTCTTCCTCTTTCTACTTTGATGATATTTGTTATTATCATACTAGGTGAAAATGAGATGATATAAGTTAAGCTGATTTGTGAGGCTTTATGTGGCTAGGTGTCTTTTGGGAGGGATTAGACTACGATCTATACTATAAAGCTTGTGATCATCTAATGAATTTTCATTTTTTGCAGGTCAACGATCGTGTATCTGTGCCTTTAATTTTGGTCTCCCCAAGCCAAAAAATCCAGTCTTTAAAAGATCTGTTCACAAGGAACAATCACTTTGCATTTGACTCTGAAAAGGTTCACATAATATCAAGGATCTCTCCTTTTGTATTTTGTTTTATCTTGGTTAGATATGTATTAAAATTTGCAGGATTCATATATCTCTTGCTGTATCCCAAAATTTTTGGTTGCAAGAAAAGAATCATAAACTTGAGTTTCCAAATTACCCTTAATCTTGAACTTCTACTTTACCTTGTTGATTTAAAAACGTGTTGTCTTGTCTCATTGTCAACATTGGAATAAGAGTATTAGACCTGACCATGTAACCATAGCAGTTTAGTCCAAAGAAAGTGTAAAGGATGGAATATTATTTGCTCATTGCTTGGAAACTGGAAAATTCAACTGTAACCTTTAACTTCTTTGAAGATGTTAAATGGACCGTAAATAACACATGTCGCACGAGATAAGCGAAGTGGTGGTCCATATGCAAACATTAACTGCCTATTTGTACATCAATAAACATTTGCATTTTTATTTAAAATGGACGACAATGTATGAAGTTCCTCTCTCTTGCTTATTAGCTTCTTGCTTTTAATCCTCTCGCAGGTATGGTTTTTGGAGGAAGAGAAGCTGCCAGTTGTCGGCAGTTCTCTAGAAGGACAGAACAAATTTAAGATTTTAATGAAGTCGCCTTGGGAAATACTCCAATCTCCTGTTGGATCGGGAGGATTTATTAGCTTGTTTTCAAAACACAACATTGCAGATAATCTTATTGACATGGGTGTTGAATACATTGAGGTTAGTTTATCTTTTCCTTTACATTGAGATTTGATGCTGATTTTATATTTACTTGCTAAGTTTTAACGCATAACTATAAGCAAAGCAGGGCAACAGAATCTTCCTTAGATTCTTTAATTGCTGAACTGATGCTTTTACCTTCTAATGGTTGAGTCATCACCGAAGTCTATTTGGCTTCTTGGCTATAGCCAAATAAGCTGAATGATGTTCAAATGCTCAAGAATATAAGCACTTGACTCTGATTTTTCCTCTTCTTGAGTTCTGATTGCGTCGAAGCTTTCGGTGTACAATTATTTATGTTTAATGTCAATCTTTTATGTAGTTTTTTCTCATGCACAATTTATTCAGGCCCCTTTGTTTTCATAATAATAACATTAAATAGTAACCTGAAGTAATAGTTCAGACTCCACGTGATTGCCTCTGGGATTCATTAAGTCAGTCTATGAAGAGCTAAAGCAAATTTTGTTCTCCACTGGGTTTGCACATGGATAATTGGATATTTTCTTTCTAATAATGTGTGGAAATCCAATGATCTACTGCTACCGCACGTGCAATAACTCCTACAAAGTAGGAGTTATTTCAGCAAATGCAAGTTGACTCCGTGATTCTCAACAAAATCAAACACTAAAAAGCCGCAAATGGCATTTCTTTGCTATATTGGTATACACTGCCCTTGATTCATTTGTATTGTGCATTCTTGCAGTTATGCTGTCCATGTGAAAGAACTGTTGGTGGAAACTCACTTCTTCTTGGGTTGGTTAATTCACGGAAAGCCAAAATTGGGATACAAATTTCACCTACAATAGTTGATCCAGATGAAAACTTTGACACGATATTCTCCATGGACTTGGTAAATAAGCTAACAAAGCAGAGAAACAAACTTCAATTTGAAGCAACTCCAAAGGTAAATTCCTTTGTTGAGAAAGTTGACAATGACTGGGTTACCGTTACTTCGTCCACTTCAAACTCATATGAACTCTCTTGTAGTATATATAGTTCCTTAAACGCATGCCCCTTGGATAAGGTTTGCATTGTGGAGGTTAGAGAATAATAGCATAAATATGATGAGATGGTATATCATTAGTGCTAAAGAATTACTAAGGTATGGTAGGGAAATAAAAGAAAACAAGAAAAAAGACGGGCATATATATGGAAGAAATGTTTTTAAGACACAGATCTGCATGTTTGTCTCTGGTCGGATGTTTGTTCTCTCACATTGGGACTGATGTTCACAGTCAATAGTATACTGTGTTGAGATACAGCGTTGGAAGTTGTATATATGGTGTATGGCATTCCTTTAAATCCATGCAATTTTATGAGGGCAGGAATTCAACCATATTTTATGAATGGGAATCAGTAGGGTTGGATACGGTTTTCATTTACTTTTTGACGTTGATTATTTGAAAAAAAATAAAAAAGAAAGGAAAGTCTGGGAAGGGTTCATTATAAATATTTTTTCAGATTTAAGAATAAAATATTAAAAATGATTTGAATTGATTTTTTTATACAGAAAATAACTTAAGATAAAATATTAAATAAAAAATTCAGAAAAGGCTGGGAACAACCTATATTTTAATTAGTTAATGGCATCACAATGAATATATAATGAATAATGAATAATGAAGGCAAATATGAATGAATTAGGGGCTTTACTCTTGTCATATGAGAAAACGATACTTCATTGAGAGGAGATTGGAGCTCTCATGCCATCGTTACTAAAAATATTCAAACTCGGGTTTCAATTACTAAAAATATTCAATCCAACTTGGAACTGAATCCAATACTAAAAAAACAATATAAAAATCATACATGCTATATTAAAGATCGATTGAAAATATTTAAATATGATAATAATTTTCGGGAGATAATCAAGGATATTTGATGTAAGTAGATCTTTTTATGTCAAGTTAGATTTGTCAGAATTACGATCGGGCACCGTGATTTATAATACTACAAGCGGTAGTTTTTGTAAAATTACGATAACTTACCGTAATTCTGATAAATATATAATGATTGTGACAAACACACCTAACATTAAATTTTATAATTTTCTACACGATATCAAAATGGAGATGATTATACATTAAATTTCACTATTTTTCTCCCATAAAATATTCATAAAATAAATATTAATTGTGAATAAAGAATGTAAAATTGAAACTTTATCACTCTCATTCTTCTGTTAGAGTATTTGTGAATAGTACTATTCCCTTTTGTTCATCCTCATTTCTCTTTCACTAATGTGCCTTCATATCTTATCAGAAGATTCAAATCTAAAATCTTTCTCCTTTAAGGGTTTTTAATTTAATTTTTTTAATAATAATACTTAATACATTTTTTAATCTTTTTTGGGAAAAACTTTTATAAACATTTTTTATATTAAAAAAATGCAAATATGTTATCATTATATATGCCTCTTGAATGCATGAGTTGCTAAACATCTTTAATGGAAGAATTCTTGTGCCCTACTTTAGCTATTTTTGTGGACCTAAATTGTCACATAACATTAAAAAAAAAAATTCAAGTCATCTTAACTAATTTTTACTTCAATGGTGATTAACAATCTATACATGACCCATCAAAGACTATTTCAAGATTATAGTATTTTTTCTACTTTTTTAATAATATTTTATTGATAAGCAACTAAAGTTGAAATTGTTTAAATAAAAGACAATTTTTGAATATCAAAAAACAATTTTTAAGTTATGAAAAATATCCTAATTGAATACTATTGAATTTTGTTGTCTCTTTTAAAAAATTTTAAAAATCTCAATTGAATATCTCAAGAATTATTTAAATCTTTTAAAATCTTAATCAAATATATAAAAAAAAGAAGTAATTAAAAAATCTTTTAAATTTTCTAAAAATCTAAATTTAATACACCCCTTGTTTTAACTTTTAAACAAGATATCACATAACACTAAAATCAGCACACTCCAGTAGTAAAAGAAACTAATAGAAAAAACTCGTGAAATACAGTAAAAACTTGGATTTTTTATCAATATATCCCATTTTTGAAAAAACTTAACTAAAATGTAGAAAAAAAAATATATCAAATTGCCCTATTTTTTTTGGCACCTTGGTGGCATTCTCGGAATGAGATCATGTAAATGATTAATTTTTTTTGCCAATAGGAGATCGCATCTTGGAACCCTCTACTAAGTTTTTTTTTTCTTCATTTTAACTTTTAAAAAACTATTAATTTAATTAATAAAAAATAATTAAATTATAAAATTATATTAATAAAATATATTAAATTAAAAAATAAAATATATCAAACTTAATGCGGTTGACATGACAAAATAAATAACGTGTTCCTAATATTTTGCAGATAAAATAGCAAAATAATTTTATTTTGTTAACAACTTCATCCTATTTTTACTCCGATCTAATAAATAAATAAAAATAAAAATAATAATAATAATAAAAATAAAATAATGTTAATTTAATAAACAAAATAATAATAAAATTTTTAAAAAAAATCAAAATACATTTAATAGAAAAAAATAATGTGGTTAAGTAGATGTGTCAAAACAAATAATATGTCTCACTCCTATTTTGTAGATACTAGCAATTAACTCTATTTTATTAACGACTTCCTCCTATTTTTTCTCCGAATCAAATAAATAAAAGATAATAATAATAATAATAATAATAATAATAATAATAATAATTAATTTAATGTACTTTGTTTCTTCAATTTAATGTATTTTATTTTATTAATATAATTTACTTTATTATTATTGTTATTATTATTATTATTATCTTTTATTTATTTGATCCGGAAAAAATAAGAGGAAGTCGTTAACTTAATCTGCAAGATAGGAGTGAAACTTTATTTGTTTTGTGTTGCTATTTTATCTGCAAAATATTAGTAACACGTTATTTGTTTTGGGTAATCTAGTCAACCGCATTAAGTTTGATGTATTTTATTTTTTCAATTTAATGTATTTTATTTGATTTTATTAATATAATTTTGTTTTTTTTAAATATTTTAATTATTTTTTATTAATTAAATTAACAATTTTTCAAAAGTTAAAATGAAAAAAAATAAAATAAACTTAGTAGACGGTAATTTAATCTATTTTGTTTCTTCAATTTAATGTATATATTTTATTACATTATAATATATAAATAAATATTCATTCCTTCTATACATTCAAATCAATCTCTCTATAGTTTGTTGAAAAATATCACACATTGTGAAAAATAAAATGGAAGAGGGAGGAAGCAGTACGACTGGTAACAATGTAAAGCAAGAAGCAAAGGATGAAGAAGAAAGCAGTGGCACTAGTACTGGTTCTGATTATGACAGTTCTCCATCACCATTGAATTCTTCAATTGACAAATTGTCATCATTCTCAAAACATCTAAGCAAGAGAAAAGAAGGTCTTCAAATTTCTGCTGATAATTCTCCAAAGAGCACTAAAAGAAAAGAACCTGGTACCGGATCCACTCAAAAAACCGCTGCTGACCTCAGTAACATTTTATTCTATATCGATATATATATATATATATATATATATATATATATATATATATATTTTAAGTTTATCACTAAATTTGTTCTTTGTTTTAAGATGCTTGCTTTTATAAGATTATTACAGATCAAAGTTTTGTTTTTAATTTGTTTCCTTATTAGTTTAATTTTTTCTTGGGGCCAATCACGCTCTCTTTTTCCCTTAGATGAATAGCCAAAATTCATTCCAATTCAATTTTACTACCATGTGACTCACAATGTTTCATTCCAAAATTCATGCTCTCTTTTTGAAGCATCACCGTTAAATATTTAGTGTATGTAAATTTCAATGATATGTTTATTCTTTGGATGCTCTCTTTAATTCATATTTGATTTGATTTCGTGAAGGTGACGATTGTATTGGAGAAGCTGCACGAAGATTTACATCTCATATGTTAAATTTGAAGGCTGGGGAGGTAAAATATCTATAATATGCAATTTAATTTACGTTACTAACGAGGAATCAATGAATATATAGTTTTGGAATGAATTATTTTGCAGGATGTGGTGGAGAATATAGTAAATCTTTCTAGGGCATGTAAACGTCAATCCGTTATCATACTTTCTGCCAGCGGTACTGTATCTAACGTTACCCTTCGTGTTCCAGATGGCGGTGATGCTTCTTTCACATACCAGGTAAAACATTTATGTGCGTGTGTATATTTATTTATTTTTCACATGTTTATTTAATTTTTGTATATGCAGGGAATTTTTCATTTACTTTCTTTATCTGGATCATATATTTTTACCACCAAGCCAGCGAGAGGTCAGCGTCGTCGCAAAGAGATGTTATTTTCCATTTTAATGTCTGATTTTAATGGAAATGTTTTTGGAGGTAGTATCGCGAATTCCCTCATTGCGGCCGGCCCCCTTCAAGTAAGCAAATCGTATATTTTTGTTGTTCATCCTTAATTAATTTATTAGTACTACTTTTAGGACAAGCAAATCATATTTACTTCCTTTAATTTCAAATTTAAGCAAACAAACTAGCATGCTTCAAAAAGGATGAACACAATAGATTTCAATCAGTAATAGATACTCTGTTAAAGAGATAATGATAATTGGCTTAAGTTGTTTTATTAAAGTGAGTAACTCTGAATTAGAGTTTGTTCGGTTAAAGCTTTGTTTTAAAAATAACAATTTTTTTTAAAAATGGTATTTAGTTTGTAGGAGTTTTCGTCTGTGTTACAACTTTTGAAAAAAAAATTAAAATAATTTAAAAACTGTTTTAGAATGAGATGATGTTTGGAAAAGCTTTTCATTAAAATTATTTTTGATAATTGATTATTTAAAAAAAGTTGTTTTTACCACAATAAGCAAACATAAAACAATTTATGTTATTATTGAATTTCAAAATCATTTTTTTATGATACATACACGCCATTAATTAACAAAATTTTATGTGTTGGTGAATTAGGTTGTTGTAGGCACTTTCACGCAAGACGGCCTTAAGGAACCGAGGAAAATCAAAGAATCAAATGAATCATCTCATGTTATTGCTGCTCCACCACCAAAAGTGTCTGGAGGTAATTCAAATGCAGAAAAAATTATACTTGGAGAAGATTCCAAAATATTAGTAGAAGGACAAACTAATTGTCCTTCACCAACATCTGGATTTTTGCCAACTACTGGTGATGATCAAGCTGCAACTCATGATCATCAAGTTTCAAACAATCAAGCTGCAACTCATGATCATCAAGTTTCAAAAAATCAAGCTGCAACTCGTGATGATCAAGCTTCAAAAAATCAAGCTGCAACTCATGATCATCAAGTTTCAAACAATCAAACTGCAACTCATGATGATCAAGCTTTGAACACTCAAGCTGCAACTCATGATCATCAAGCTGCAAATAGTCAAGCTACAACTCATGATGTTCAAGCTGCTGCAGATAATCAAACTGCAATTCATGATGATCAAGCTGCGTATAATCAAACTGCAACTCATGATGATCAAGTTGCAAATAATTTGGATAATAACTCTAGTTTTGGTGTATAGATTTTGGAAATGAAACAATGAGTGCGTTTTTTTGAGCTTAAATAAAAATGATTTTTGTTTTAAATAATTTAGAGATGATTTTTTTAAAAATAATTTTTTAACTCCTATTTGTTTACTATTATAAAAAGATATTTTTTTTTGAAAAACTGATTTTTAACCTTTTTGTATACAACTTTATAAAAATAATTCTTTTAGACTACAAAATGAGAATTTTTTTTATCAATATATCCCCTCTTTAGAAAAACTTTACCAAAATGCCCCAGGAGGTAGCATAAATTTTTTTTTTTTTGCGGTCGGTCGCATCCCCACGATGCGACCATCTACTACGTTTTTTTTTTCATTTTAAATTTTGAAAAATTGTTAATTTAATTAATAAAAAATAATTAAAATATTTAAAAAACAAAATTATATTAATAAAATAAAGTAAATTAAATTGAAAAATAAAATACTAGCAACTTAATTCTATTTTGTTAACTACTTCCTCCTATTTTTTCTCTGGATCAAATAAATAAAATATAATAATAATAATAAAGTAAATTATATTAATAAAATAAAATACATTAAATTGAAGAAACAAAATACATTAAATTAATTTAATTTTTTATTATTATTATTATTATTATTATATCTTTTATTTATTTGATCTGGGGAAAAAAATGTAATTTATTATTATTATTATTATTATTATTATTATATCTTTTATTTATTTGATCTGGGGAAAAAAATTGTTAACAAAATAAAATTAAGTTGCTAGTATGTGCAAAATACGAGTGAAACATTATTTGTTTTGGCACATCTACTCTAAATGTATTTTGATTTTTTAAATATTTTATTATTATTTTGTTTATTAAATTAATAATATTTATTATTATTATTATTTATATTATTTTTTATTTATTAGATCGGAGTAAAAATAGAAGGGAGTTGTTAACAAAATAAAATTGTATTGCTATTTTATTTACAAAATATTAGGAACACGTTGTCTCTTTTGGCACTAGTCAACCACATAAAATTTAATATATTTTATTTTTCAATTTAATGTATTTTATTAATATAATTTTATTTTTTAAATATTTTAATTATTTCTTATTAATTAAATTAACAATTTTTTTAAAGTTAAAATTAAAAAGAAAAAAATACTTAGTAGATGGTCGCATCCTTAAGATGCTAACTCCTATTAACAAAAAAAAATTAATCTTTTACATGGTCGCATCCGGATATATCTCGTGCTAAAAAATAGAGCAATTTAATATATATATATATATATATTTTTTTTTCCGTATTTTGATTAAGTTTTTACAAAAATGGAATATATTAATAAAAAAAAACCTAAAAATTTGTTAGGTGCTCAATAATATTCTAAAGTAATGAGTTTGTTTATTACCAATTTAGCCTGAAATGTTTGCAAAAATCACACATTATTTGCTATGTATTTATTTATTTTTATTTATTAGTCATATTTTCTCTGTTTAGCTGTCTAGCTTTTGTCAAAAAGAAGAGTCTGACTGACTATCGCTCTATTCCGAGCTCATTGTTCATACCGAGCGCGTCAAACCAAATTGGCAATCTTTGATTCACTTTCTCACACAACATTACATTCGATCTCATTTTCATACTTCAATTCATACTGTCAAAGTGAAACCACAAGCGCACACCATGGACGCTTTGAGGAAACAAGCTAGCAAGCTAAGAGAGCAAGTTGCCAAACAACAACAGGTTTCGATTTTGGTTCTCTTCTCGACCCATTTCGCAAGTTTACATTTTTCTGTTTTCTAACTATAAGTACCATAATTTACTTCTCAAATCCGCATCTGGGTTGGCAAAAATTTCCGAAATTGATGATGGGTTTTGAGTCTTTACATTGTGATTCATTGTTCTGAAATGCATTTGAAAATGGGTTCTTTTGATTGGTGCTGTCTGAGTGGAATTTAGGTTCACCAAGATTCGGTCTTTTCTTTAACTGAATTATTATTGTATCTTTAGTGCTACTGCTTTAGATTCAGTTACCATATTATAGTATTTTTGAGTTTGTGATCTAAGTTTATTATATATATTTGTTTTTCAGGCTGTAATTAAACAGTTCAGCGGTAGCGGTTATGAGAGTTCAGATGTTGTGGTCATTGATGAGGTTGAAATGCAGAGACATCAACATATGGATAAACTATACAGAGCCACCCGTGCCGGGAGGGTACACCTTTTTTTTCATTTTTTATTTTATCTTTTTTAGATTAATCATTAACTTGCTATGTTTGAGCTTCAAAGAGTTTCCAATTGAATAAGATCAAAATAATATGTTGTATGCATATTAGGTAAGTGTATTAAATTATTCATGGATGGTGACATTGGTGAGTGATATTATTGTGGCTGTCAGATGTATAGACTCACATTGTTTTTACACACACATATTTAACAACTTCTAATTCTAATTTGTGTTGAGGAGGGAGGGAGGGACCTTATAAAGTTACAGGGGATTTTTAGACATGATTGTGTAGCCTTTATGAACCATTCTGGTAGTAGAAGTAATAGTAAAACATTTGCATAAGAAATGTCATCTTCGATGATCTTTCTTTTCACGTTGGTTCTGTTATTGACATGCACAAAACTATATGATCTTATCCAGGACTTCCAAAAAGAAATTGTTAAAGCAGCAGAAACATTCACAGCTATAGGTTATAAGCATATTGAAACAGGTGAAAATTAGTTTTTCTTTCTTTTCTCTGCCAAGTTCAGTTTACTGTGACAAATCATGATAGCAAGTGTTGGAATTAGACGCACCGGGTAGTTTTGTGTGTAAATCCTTATAAAAATAGCCATGGTAGACAGGAACAAAACTTTCTGAAGAGTGCTGTAGATATGGAGCAGAGAACAACAGTGACAACATATTGGCTAAGGCTGCATCAGTATATGGTGATGCTCGGAAACATGTAGAAAAGGAGCATGAAGAATTGAATCGGCTTTTATCTTCCCAGGTCAACTTTTCATATGTTGATTAGGTGTATAAGTTTTAATGGAAGTTCAATAAGTGAATCTGTTAATTTTAACTTGTGGCATTTCTTAATTTAAGTGAGTATGCCTAGCTGTTAAGGTTTGGAAATATGGTATTGGCCTCTTATTTTAAAAAACTATATATGTGGTCCCCTGTTTTTAATTTTATCGAACACATAATTCTTGATTGACACCCTTCTGCAAAGATTAAATATAATATTATGAAGATTCATTTGTTTTGATACTATAGAGGAGGTTTATTTGACATATGAAATCCTTGAGGGAGGTAATCTACTATTCACATTATTCTCATTTTATGAGGAGAGAAGCATGAGTCGAATGGTTTCAGTTTCCAGGTTTTAGATCCTTTGAGACAAATGATCAACGGTGCACCTTTGGAGGATGCACGCCATCTTGCTCAACGGTATAGTCGGATGAGACATGAAGCAGAGACACATGTAAGTCAAAGTTTGGAATGGATTAGCAATCTCTATGCTTGAATAAACCAGTAATTTGATGCAATTTTGAACTCCATATCTCATGTACGGAATGTAATGAACAGTGAAAGTTTGGATTCATATGATGTTTGTTACATTATAAAACTGTAATATTCTAATACTGTATTTATATAATGGTTCTGCTCAACAAAATTCACTTCACAGTTTGGAGTTCTTAGTTAGTTCTTAATCTTATTACTCAAATTGGTTTTCAAAAATGAATCAGAAAGAAGAGATTTCTAGAAGACAAGCACGGGTTAGGGAATCTCCAACTGCTGAGCAGGTTTCCAAACTGCATGCTGCAGAAGCAAAGATGCAGGAGCTGAAAGCAAACATGGCAGTTCTAGGAAAAGAAGCTTCGGCTGCATTGGCTGCAGTTGATGCACAACAGCAGAGACTAACTTTTCAAAGGCTCGTTGATATGGTATGATAATACATGGTTGTTATTATATCAAAATATGCCAAAATGTAAATATTTTGGACATTTATTGTAAATATTGCGCTCATGATAATGTAGGTTGAATCAGAGAAGACTTTTCATTTGAGAGTTGCAGCTATTCTTGGTGAAATTGAAACTGAGGTGAGAATCAACCATCCCGAGGCTTTTAGTATTTTTTCATGATTAGCTATTATTTATTTTTCTTTTTGTTTGATTATATTTCTATGATTGTGCGTATTCTCTTAATATCAATAAATTTGTCTAATTGGAACTTTCTCTCAGATTGTCTCTGACAGACAGAAGAAAGAATCTGCCCCTCCAGTGGTCATCTCCCAGAATGGCTCAGAGAAAACAATGTACTTCCTGGCTGAGGTATGCTGCATATATCTGAACTTAATATGATGATTGTTACTGTTATTGTTATGTGGTGGTTGTTGTTAATTGTTATTGTTGATGATGGTCGTTATCATTATTAGTATTATCATCATCATGATTATCGTTATCATTATACAAGTTTATTTTCTTAATTTCATTCCCATGTATTTCTAATTGCTTAATTTGCTTAGGTAGAACTGGTTAATGACTCTAATCGTAAAAGTCTAATATCTCACTGAGGGACTTGACTAACTTATGTTACATGAATTTGTTCTTTTGGAATCATCACATGATTCTTCTGAAAATGTGAATCAGTTCTTATGAACAATAACCTGTGTAATTTATTTGTTCATCAGCTGATCTTTGGTGCATGGTACATCTCTTGCAGGCAATGCATCCTTACTATGCTGAATCGGAAAAGGAACTGAGCTTTTCAAAGGGCGACTTTGTTGTCGTGAGAAAGGTGTATTTTCATCTCATCAACCTATTTTTAATTTTATATACATAATATGAATCTCCTCAAACTAGAAAATAATTGATACTGACATACTGTCGTTTCGTGTGACCATTTACATTTAGCTAAAGTACTTCTATGTTGGCTGCTTTGATATCAATGAGTTTGTCTGCAAATCTAGGTCCAAAACTGCTGAAATAATAATATTGTGCAGGGGAAATTGTTAGCTTACCAGGAATTCCCTTTTGAAGATTTATTTGGAAATAAATCTAACTAAGAAGTTCAATTATATTGCTGAGGAAAATGTTTCTCTTGAGGAATTAAGGGAAAATAAAAAGCAACAAGACTTATTCAAATCCTTTTGTGAAGTTGATAATCATATCCAAATTCCAATAAACTACTATTTATCCACAATTTATTGAGCCATAAATTTCCAATTCTAAATTGGAGAGATCAATTATCTTGTGTGCTCAAATTTACCATGCATTTCCAATGATGGTCCTCCATGCATGGAAATGTATTTGAAATTTTTGTCTTGTCTTGAATTGCCATGTTCTATAAAACTTGACTTCTCATGCAAGTGAGATATTGTAAGAGAAAAGTTAAGTGGTATCCTCTGGAGTAAACAACCGTTTTGGTCCCTAAAGGTGTGAGGTACTGTCATTATAGTCCTTGAATGTATCGAAATTGCAAATACATCCCTGATATCTCTTTTGTTAGTAATTTTATGAACTAAATTGACAAACGAAAAACACATTTGAGAATTAAAATGACTAACTAAAAACTTATCCGATGACCAAAATGACTGTTTAGTTTAGTGTATCCTCTGTGTAATGATACATTTCCAGTATACAATGAGGACAGTGTATTATAACTTGTATGTTCTCACCATTTGTTTCTTCTTCTACCACTGTCATATTAAAATTTGGTTGATGAATTGGAATTGATCTTACACTCTTTCCGAGCCTCTATGTTTACCAAAATTCTAAATGTCACCCAGGTGAGCACAACAGGGTGGTCAGAAGGAGAATGCAATGGTAAAGCAGGGTGGTTTCCTTCCGGCTATGTGGAAAAACGGCAGAGAATCCCCTCTAGCAACTCCGCCAGTGAAGTTTACTAGGTTCTGCTACTCTAGTGCTATTCATTCTTTGCTTTGTCTTCCTTATTTGGTTTTGCATTGCATATTCAAAGAAGATAAACAAAAGTAACGGAGAGGATGGTGGAATTGATGGAAGATGTTACCTCTTGTTATCACAAAATGAAAAGGAAGAAAAAGTTGTGAAGCTTTAGGGTAAAGATGTAGTATGTCCTTTTTAAAGGGTGACACTTACATGAGTTGTATAAACAGTTTTTCCATGCTTTACTTTTGGGTCACATGCACTATTTTACTTGTATCTTTTTGTAATAGATTGAAATACATGTGTTTTTTTTTGTGTTTATGATAATATGGCTATTGGTAGAATGAAGGATGATAGAATTTGGAAGTAATTGAGGGTTGTGATATAATGTAGTGGGTGGATCATTTTATCACTAAAGTGAGACCAATTTCTTTTGGAGAGCTTCCATTAAACGCTTCTTAAAAACCACACGTGTTTGGAAGGTCAAAAATTGTTTTCTTTTCCTTCTGAAAATATACTATCAAAGTGTATGTGAGAGTGAGAAAATAAGCTTCATTTCTTTGGTAGTTTATTTTCCCTTCTCTATATATTCTCAAATACATCTCTAAATTGGTTAATTTAGACAAAAATTGAGAGTTTTTGAAAAAACATGAAGAGAAAAGAAGCACACCTTTTCGTTTCGAGGCTACTTGATCATAGTTCCATCATTTGTGCCACCAAGGCCTTCTTTTCCTTCGTCAAACTAAGTCTTGGGTTTTTTTGCATTAAAAAACAATGTAAATTTTGACTCAACTTGACATCTCTATTTTATCATTCCTGGTCAAACTTATTTTTGGGATCAAATTCGATTTAGATAAAAGGAACTTAATAGTTATGCATATAATGTTTTTACAAATTTAATTTTACTTAGCAATATAGGTATTAAAATATAAGTAAAAATAAGATATGATAGAAACATGCTTGGAGCAATTGAACGTGTTTTGATATCGCAGCATTATAAGCATGTGAATCTGCATATGTTGAATTAAATAAAAAATAATCAACTCAATATATTATAATCCATTGGTTGCTTCAACTCGACCCATAAATATTGATAATTTATTTAACATCTAGAGTAATATCGATTTTAGTCTTTGTAATACGAGATCAATATGATTTTAGTGTCAACATTTTTCAAACCACCTACATTATTTAAGATTCTCACACTTTTAATCTTTGCCAGAATTCTAACATTCAAAAAACACTGAGGTGTCATGTTGATGGGGCACAATAATTTAAATTGAATTTTTAAAGGATTTGACAATATTTTAAATTTATGACTTAGCAATATTTAAAATTTGTGACACTTTAATTTATAAAAAAAATCTCAATATTTAAAATTTGTAATTTGATTTTTTATTAGAACAATTCTTGATATATTTTACTCACTTCTTTCACTAAAAAAAATTTATAAAACAATTTTTTTTTATGCAAGAATGTTGTACGTACACGCCAATCTTAATTTGACAATGTGATTCCAAAGAATCTACACAATAGGTAAATATTTGTCTATAAGATGACACATTTTCATAATAATCTTAACTACCTCAACAAATTTGAATAACATGTATGATCTTAATCGTAACTACCTAATCATCATTCAAGAATACTAATTCAAAATTTAAAATAATGACCATGTCTCATCTGTCATGTTTATTCAAAATTCAAAATACATATGTAGATACCCATTCTTGACCTTCATGCTTCTCTGCCGGAAAATAACCTTCAAAGAAAAATCATAGCTACTATTTACGCAACCTCCTAAAAGACATTTGTTCTCTAAATCATTGAATTAACGATTATTTTTTATAAATTAAAGAGTAATTTGTTGAATTTTGTATTTTAGTAAATTTATGTCATTTCATTGTTTATAAATATTATACTAATTTTTTTAAATTGTATCTAAAAAAATATTAGATATTCATTATCACGAGTAATAAAAATTGAGAAAAAATAAAGACAAAAAATATTGAAAAATAAATAAATTTGATTTTGCTTACACTTTTAATAAATAATAATTAGTTATAATAATTTATTAAATGATAAAAAATATTATTTTTAAAATCCAATTAATTATTAATTGAAAGATCAAATATATAAGTACATCTCGAATTAATGTATCGCAGAATTTCTTCTATTTTTAGAAATAAAAACTAAACGCACTATTGTAG
>JBBPBP010009779.1:7422630-7452019 GCA_037974735.1 Cicer chorassanicum
CTATTGTAGTCTTGTAGAATTAGATTTCCACAAAAACGTAAGACATGTTCCTCAACTTTTGTTTTTTTTTAATAATTTTTTTATCTTAAAAAAAAAAAAGACATGTTAGACAAATAGAGAGCAAATAAATAAATAGACCAAGTTGTTCCCACCTTATTATATTATTATATTTGGCACAATGCTCATAGTTAATTACACAACGTCCAGAAGAAATTCGATAAGATCATAGGTATATATAATGCAATAGGAAATAAAGTTCCACAATCTTATTTAACTAGTGTCTCTAGCACAATGTGTAATGGCACTGCAACCACGACGATATGGATTGGCCCTACCCCTCCTATGACAATTGTAATAGGAACGTCCACGCCTACCACATGGGACTTGGTTGGCTCTAAGGGCACCATAACCAATGTACCTTCTACGTCCAGCAAGTACCCTATGACTTGCTTCAGAACTCATCAAAAATTCATTGTCATCTTCAATGAGACCATTGTCACCATTTGTCATAAGCCCTGAAAATTCATGAATTTTAAAGGCTTCGGTTACCATTGCCAATGCCAATGTCAATACTAAGATGAAAAAAACAAGTCCCCTTTTTGAATCCATTTTTTAGAGATGGGTTTCAAATGAAATGAGAATTAATCTCTTAAATTGCTTTCTTCCCTGCCCTTTTTGGCAAAGGAAGGAAAACGTTGGATTTAGCAACAAAAAAAGGTGGGAAGAATATTGATAGTTAATTTTTTTGGGTATAAAAAAAGATGAAGGGTTTAGAAATAGAGGGTGTGTTTTTCTTTTGTGTGGTTGGCATATGTGATTTAACGTGAATATAGGAAGTGTTTGTTTTATTTGTCTTTTTAGTTTTGGTGATTCTAAATACTAAATAGGTAAAATTAAGAATTTTTTTTATGTCAAGATTTTATCATAGTTAGATTTCATGACATCTTGGTCTATTTTAAAAAAAAAAAATCTATTTAGGCCTTACCTCGTCATTTCATTGTAATGAATTTGTCGATAAATCCTCAACATCTAGTACAAGACAAACTGATGATAATGTTTAACATCAATTTAGCATGACTAATACACTAAAAAAGTGAGTAAATGACAAGAACCAAAATTACCTGCGATTTTGAATGTTATCAACACAGTTTTATTTTTATATTTTAACACAAAATTATGCTTAATAAATATTATGAATAATTTGTATCCAAAAAATTATTATGTATAATTGAACACTCACAAGGATTATTGAGTTGTTACATTTTATTATATTAACTAAATGTTTCTGTAACGTAATTAACCATATATTTTTATCCAACATTAATAATCTAAATTATTGCTCGCGAGAAGAAAACACCATCAAAGTTATTGTTGATTTTTCTTGTAAAAATTCTTATTTAAAATTTGTAGTCTTATGTGTATAATTACTCTATAAAAAAATGTGTAATATTATAATTATGATGGTGGATCCTTTCTAGGTATTGCAATGTCACAAAATAGGTGTTGCAACGCTTGTCATTGCTATATGGACAAGTCCAAACTATTAAGGAGAAGAGCTTCTTATGAGTTATGATACACATTCATTTGTAATTAAAAACCTTTCGAAAAAGAAAAAACTCAACGAGACAAGTCTTAAATTCGTAAGTTGTGAGTTTAAGTTCTACCAGGGAAGCAAATGTAAGTTCATTCCTAAGTTCTCGGGTGAGCTATGATATCTTTCCTATCTTGGACCGATACACCATCTCCTCATCCTAAATTTACATCAAAAAAAATAAAAAAAAAACTCTGCACTTAACCATCTTTACAAAATTCACACATTGATCAGAGAACCTCAACAAAAGTTACATAGCCGCCCATTGTGTGCCAGCATAATTTTTCTAGCTTAAATTAGATGGCAAACAAAGATGTTTACTGGAACAACATACAAGTATACTAGGAACCTCTCCAATGTTACTGCGCCTGATCTTTTCGGAGAAATAACAAAAACTAATCTTGTTCTTCGATTATTCTTGTCACAAGTCCAACAGCAATTGTTCTTCCTAATGTTCTAAGGGATACTCTTCCAAGAGCTTTACATCTAGAAAACTCTACCACACACACTGGCTCATGCAAAATCACCTGAAAATTAAAAACAATTAAAAGTTATTCGTGTTTTGAATCAGTGGCGTCGTAGATGAAAAGAAATTTACGAGTTCTCATTATAATAACAAGTTTAGGTCTGTTATTCACCTCAATTACTGCACTTTGTTTTGACGTGAGACAACGAGGGGACTTTTTGGTCACCTTACCAGTCTTGGGATCAAGTACTGACAATATTCTTGAAACTCTAGCAGGTTCCTTTGCATGATGTATATGAAACTCTAACTGCCAATGTAGAAAAAAGAAAATCGACATTTTTCCCAATAAACTATATCAGAAAGTAAAGAGCAGTGGATGACATAAAGCATACCTGAGCGCCAACCAATATGGGACTTGCACCATCCAAGACAAGCAATTTCAACTCCAAATGCTTTGCAACTGCAACAGGAAAGTCAGGATGGCATAATACGCCTCCTGCCGTTACATGACTTCCATCAACACCTTGCAACGTTACAGCTACATTATCTCCAGCTCTAGCAACTGAGCATGCATTAGAGTCACGCTCCAACGTACGTACTGTTCCAACAACATCTGAAGGCATAACTAAGACCTATAATTATTAAATTTCACAGTTAGAGAGAAATAATTTCATTTCAAGCCATATTAAGAATTTAAAGCATGTGCTTTCATTCCATACATGTATTACTTCTACAGTAAACACATACAAAAAGGTTACATCTATGAACACAAATACTAACTCGGACATCGGGTACGACATTGACACTGACACCGGTAATAATTTAAGAAAATGAATTAATTGAACATAATCAAGGTGTTAGTGTCGTGTTGGTGTCTAACACGGACACGTGTCTGACACAGTGACACGTGTCTGACACAGTGACACGCCTTCGATTAGAGGTGTCTGTTGCTACAGAGGTTACATTTCCAGACTATATAAACAAAATACCAAGTTACCAACTCCAATCACATCAATATTCTATCCAAAGAATGAAAAAAAATAGAAAAGGAGGCCATTAAGAAACCCTTTTATGGCACCTCTACCACTTGCATAACAATTGACAGTAGGAATTTTTACATCAAACTCGTTCAAGAATTATACATTAGGCTCTACATAAAAATGCTAAATATTACAAACTGAATTTATACAACAAATTTTGCTGTGACATATATGAAATTTTTAAATTGTGAACCCCACTTTATAACTAATTTACCCCATTTCTTATATAAAAAAGTGATTGCAAATTATTAATGTTGTTCGTATAGAATCTTCATGACGATTAGCACTTCTCACAACTAACATGAAGTTCCGAGTTGGGGCATCACAACAGAATTTATAGCAGAGTTATCCTGTAAAAGTCAACAAGACGGGCATTCATGTCCATCTGACCAGATATTACTAGAATAGTGGGTAAAACAGCATATCATGTTTAATTTTGAATGTGATAGGAGCACTTTCTGATCCAAGAGGTAGGCCCATGATTGAATCTGAAATTTATAGAAATAAATGATCCGGCAAGCAAACATTTATGCTTCAGAACGAGGAATAGCCAGAAAAGTACCCTTTACGGACTAGTACCTGGGAAAAGGGCACATTTGCGAAGAACTATATAGATGAATAATGAGTTCATCGAGTACTATTGTTTCTTCATCCTGATGAAATTTTGTTCTTATATTTTCAGTTGTGTCCTTTTACAATTTTTGTAATTATATTCTAGTCTCAATTTACCAATTATTTATAAAAAATTATAGTAATTCTTCATCCAAATTATTTTGTTAAATATTTGAAGTGTGACATGATTTTTTTTTAAATAGAGATGTTCATATGTCTATTAATGTGGGAGTCTTGTATGAAAATTTGTTATTATAACTATGTTACGCCACTATTTTTTAACGAATGATATGAATGGACAATCACAATAACCACAACAAATGAATATATGATTTGATGTAATTAGTAAATTAATGGGCTAAAATTAACATGTTGATAAAGAAAAAACTAAATAAACACAATAAAAGCACTGGGTGTCAGGGACTAACTTCAACAGAAAGTTATTAATTCCTATTAGAAACTTGGTTTTAGGTCCGCACAAGACATTTTTAATTTGAATATTTTGTGAGTCTGTTGATTTTTCAGTAATTGTAAGTTAGTCACAACACTACCCAGTTTATACCTTAGTTCCACTTCGAAGAGCTCCTGCTTCCAGTTTACCACAAGCAGACACCTGCCCTTGTGCAGTTGATTTGATGACATCACATATCGGCATTAGCAGAGGTTTTGAGAATTCTCTTGTAGGAGGTTGTAGTGAGTCGATTGCATCTAACAGATAAGGTCCAGTATACCTATTTCACAATGAAACAGACATCATATTTTAGCATACTTAATATGCATATGTACACTCTGATTTCCTATCAAATAACCATTCCTTTGGTTTGATTTTCTTAAGTTTCAAGACTAAAGTGCACGTGACCCTAATTTTAATTTGGGTAAATTGGACTTTTCTACAAGAAATTTAGTACAAAATATGGTCAGTGACATTATTTTGGAGTAACAATTTCCATTAGAGTTTGACAGAAAATAAAACAGATAGACAGATAAGCACTACATGTCAGAAAGTTTACGATTAGTGCTGCACATATTAAGTATGTTTTAGGACCAAAGTAACTTAAGTTGGAGGGGATAAATTGGACATTTCTGCAATTAAAATAGGGCAGACAAAAATCAAGGTCAGAAGAAACAACATACTAAAAAATCAATATGCCCCAAATCTATTTTCTACACCATGAACAGGATATCAACTTTCATCTTGTGGATTCCAGAGTGCAAAATTAAGTTTTTGAAATTATAATTAATCGCACCCTCCCCTTTCTCTTTGTCAATTCTTTCTACCAGAAATTGCTAATTATTGCCCACCAAGGGAATTTAAGATCACATCTATAGTAATCAGTAACATACCAGTTTTTGAAATGAGCATCTGAAGGGGATGCCACCAAATTTTGATTTTCCATAGCACTCAAGGGAATCCATGAGAGAGAAGAATCTTTGAACCCGCATGAGTGGAGAAAAGTTCCCAGCTGATGTCTAATAAAATCAAATCGGTCTTTGGAGTATGCCACAGCATCCATCTTATTTACTGCAACCAGAACCTGGTCTACACCAAAACTTCTAATAAGTTGTGCATGCTCCCTTGTTTGTCCTTTGCTACCATCCATACCAGCTTCAAATGAACCAAGTGAGGCATCTATAACAAGAATTGCAGCATCAGCTTGTGTTGCCCCAGAAATCATGTTTGGGATAAAATCTTTATGACCAGGAGAGTCAAGCACAACAACATGATATCTCTTAGTGTCAAAATAAGCCACAGCCACTGTCATGGTTATTCCCCTTTCCCTTTCTTCAGAACTTTCATCAAGTGCCCAAGCATAAGCGAAGGATCCCTTGCCCTGTTTTAAAGAAAAGACGGAGCAGAAATTGGCACATGAATTCAAAAACATCAAGCACTAAAGAATAAATATGACTTCACAATGAAATTACCTGTAACTTGGCCTCCTTTTCATATTTGTGCATTTCTTTCTTGGAAATTCGTCCCAATAAGTGTAATAACCTACCGGATAATGTTGATTTTCCAGAATCAACATGACCAACCTACAATCAACAAATTGAGCACTATGAGACATTTGTTCCTTGAAATATAGTCCTGAAAAATATGAAAGAATAGGACAAAGGCCATTGGCATACAATAGCAAGATTCAACTGAGTCAATGTATCTTCAGAATGTTGAGGGATCATCCACTTTTCTGGCTTGTAAGAAACTTGTTGATGAGGTCCCTTAGCATTAGTATTATCAGAATTTCCAGAACTTACATCAAGAACCATGTGGTTAAAACTGCTGGAACCAGTTTCAGACTTTCCATCTTTGATAGAAGACAAAATAAGCTTATCACTTTCATCGACTTTTGGCAGTGCAGACAAAGTACCGGACTTTTCTTTGCTTGATTGAATACAATTTGTACCATTTTTTGAAGAATTTATTTTATTCGCATTGCCCCCTTTATCCTTTGGCAAAGATGCTGACAAGTTGTTTAAAGTTTTGCCAATTATTTCCAGATCAATGTCTACATTTTTGGAAAGCTTGTTCTTGGCTGCACTACCCTGCTTGTTCTTTTGCATTAAGGATGATACGTTGTCTGAACTTTCAGCATTGGATTCTACGGCAAGTTCATTCTTGTCTCTGCTGCTCGATGAAAGCCGCGAATCTTTAGAGTTTTTAACTTTGTCTGAAAGCATACAGAAATAAAATACATTAATATTTATCCATAAGGAACTAAAACATGAAGATACTGAATATGAGGAAAAAAATCTAAGACAGATAGGTTGAGGGAGGGATACCTTTCAAACCCATTTTTGAAGAATGTAGGCCAGTATAAACCACATCATCTGGGGATGGAACATCAAACTTGAAAGGGTCTGTGCACCCCAACAAAAAAGGTTTTAGAACAATGTTTAAAAATGAATGTAGAAGTAAGGTTTGCTCTCATGTAAAAGGAGTTCCAAGAACTAAAACATAGCACATCATTAAAACAAACTTAAAACTTCACCTAATAAGATGTTTTATTCTAACTAATTACTCCTTCTGTCTCATATTAAATGTCATGTTTGGAATATTTTCTTGTGTCATATTATTCATTTATTTGTTAATTTAGAAAAACAGTGAAGCATTACTCACCTTTTTCTACTAATACACTTATCTATTGTATTACAACTCACCTAACTACTTTATTAATAAGGGCATTTTAGTCAGTGAAGCTCATTTTGTCATAGAAATTGGTACACTCCATAATTTTCTTAAGTTTGCATAACCTTAAAAGACATTTAATATGAGAAGGAGGGAATATTAAATAAAAGTCAAATATGGTAGAAACTACTCTAATTCTACAAATGCATATTAAAACTTGTGAAGACCTATATTTAAAGAGGGATGGCTTTGAGTATTAAAAGCTTTATGAATTTCATGAAATTCTCCTTGTACATTCTCAAGCTTGTAGATGTCACTGCCATCTGTCCAAAAACTAACATCCTGCATTGGAAATAATACAGCCTCTTTCGGAATTTGTTGTGGTAATGATTGGAAAAGAGACCTGGCCAACTGGGATGCTCCAGGAGTTTTGTTTATATCTTCAACTGCATCAAAGAGATTGTTCAGCAGGTTATAGGCATATCATGTCCATTGTTGTAAACCTAGCACTATACAATGTGGGATATACAGAGAGGCGAAGTATAGACCTCTACTATTCCTTTGAAATCTGGCTATAGTTGAATTCCCTCTAAGTTGTCAAAACCAGGACAATAACTATCACCAGAACCAAGACTGATCAATTATCAATTTGGCTTAGTTATTTTAATTCATTAGCCATCCTTCTGCTCTTGCAGAGAAACCTATGACCTATGAAGTACAGTTTGGCTTTTCTTCCCCTATTACCCCTATAAACCAAATTGCCACTCAGATCCACTCAAGGGCGCTCCATGAACATGGAATACAGCATCATGATAATAGCACACTCTATTAAAGCAATAGCATCACGATGGCCAGCACTGAGCTGTAGGCCTGTAAAGTCGTGATGATCAACTATTTACAATGAAACTACAACTGCATTTGAAGGAAGCATTTGTCACGAAGGGAAAAAATCAGCATACAATACTGACCCCTGCAAGATCTTCTAAAAGATGCGACATGGGCTTTTTTGGTCACACATTTTTGTGGTTTTGTACCAAGCCCAAAATATAATAGACCTAATAACATGTAAGGTTTTGATAAAACCAGAAGCCAAAACTTAGTGGCATCGTTCAGTTCATGCAATTCTTTGTTGAATTTACTTGGACAGGAATCTTGCATCTTTATAGGTGACATACTGCCCCTAAGGTTGTATTGGGATTATACAAAAGTGGGCTTGTATGACTTACATCCTGCACAAGCCCATATCAAGGTAGTAAACATTTCTAATAAACAGAAAGGAAAACCTTGCAGCATGTGATTTATTTCTGCCCTTGTAAGATGGGCAAAAATCATTATTAATAAAAAATTAATAATATATCCAGTTTTGTCAACTACCACATGGCCTTGGAGACATCATAGACAAACCAAAAATTTAGATAAAATGTTGATCTCAGTTTATCTTTCTAGTCGATGGAGGAAAGAAACGAATCCCACAGACTTTATATCATTTAAGACATTAATAAATAATAACCTAATTTTCATTTCAGACATTAATAAATAATAACTCATTTTTCATAGTACCGAAGTTGGTTGAATTTAGAAACTTTAAATTTCAAGTAATATCTTCCCGTATCAGAAAAAACAGCAAGATCAAAGACCTTTATGTTCATTAAAAAAAAAAAAAGCCAATCAATTAGGCATCTTTTTTCCTTTCCATAGACACTAAAACATTATTTGGGAGGGGAGGAGTGATTTGGAGCCCTCCTCTGTTGCTTTTTACAGTTCCCCCAGATTAGGGGATTTCGAAGGAAAAATAACACAATTAACTAATTTAACGATTTGTAAAACCATTTGCCCAAGGCGTGATTTGATATTGAGAAAAGAAGATCTGCAATGGCTTTCCAAAGCCATTGTTCCTACTTTCGAAAGCATTGTCGTTATGAGCAGTGGACACATCGGGGTTCGGCAAGCTCACTGCGGACTATCACTCTCCATGCACCTACCAGAATTCTGCTCTGCCACGAAGCTCGTCTACTTCCCAGTTTTGGGCCCCAGCCTTTAGAAGCACAACAAGGATGCAAACTACGTGATGTATCAGGACAAGAACTTCAACTACACACTGGTAGGGTGGATTCGTTCAAGAACTACTCCAGAGGGGAAGAACATTCCGACGAGCAATTTCCTGTGGCACAGCCGCAACTCCACCGGCCACAAGGACAGTTTCCAGCTACACCATGGAGGGTAACGCGGTGGACCAGAACTTCCACGCCTTCTCCGTAAGAGCGACAAGAAGTTCAAACACTATCCAATCACAGACCTCCGTGTATCATCTTAATAGAAGGCAATATTAAAAAATATATAAAGAGGATATTCATTATTATTACTGTCATGGTTTTAAGTTTAAAATATAATAATAAAATAAAATGCAATATAACTAATTTTCAAAAGGAAAGGGTAAAATAGTACATTTCTCAAACTAATCCTCCATTATGTTCTTCTCAATTTTTGACATCCAAACAAATTAACAAGGTGAGAGATTAATTACCATTCCATTCCATTCCATTCCCTCCCCCCCTCCCCTCATAGCTCCCAAACACTGCCTACCTTAGACTTAGCACTAAACTAAACTATTTTTTAATAATTGAATTACCTGTTTTGTTACTGTTGGAAGTACCCTTGCTAACCAAGGGATGACGTATAACGCCGCAGATATCACACGAAGTCATACTCTCATCGTTGTCATAAGTGCAAATGGAGCATTGCCAAATCCCAGGCCTAATGGTCTCTTGCTTTGTTTCAGGTCCTTTTCCTGCTCCTGTTACAACAGAAAAATACTATGAGGTTGTAAAATAAAAAAAAAAATTAAGTTACCAATATGCCAACTAAGATCTCAGATCAGAAATAATTTTGTATTTTGTTAATCAATGTGACTCTTCTCTTCTATTTTTTGTCATATGTAAGTTATTTCATGTAACTCGTTAAAATCATTGGCAGTGGCACCAAAAACATTTTTTTTTACTGGAAAACCTCAATTTATTGATCAGAAAAGAGACTAAGGTCAGCTACAAATGTTTTGATTAACCAATTTGGGTTTCCTCCATCATTGATAGTAGTCTATTTTGCTAGATCATGGGCTTTTAATTTTTTATCATTCGGACAAAATAAGTTAGGCTAGTTTATGAACCGTCCAGGAAAATTAGGTACTTTCAACCCCACCCTCCAATTCAGCTTTATGAACTATTATTAGAATATAAAAAATTATATGTTATATTATCTTGATATTATGCTAGAATATAAATGTCATAGGATTAGTTTCTTATCTTAGAGTATCTCTTAAGATTAATTTTCATATTACTTAGTTGTTGAAATGAGTTGTTTCCCGATTTTTCTTCTTTATTTAAGACTATAAGTCTTGTGTGCCTATAAATAGGGTTAATGTTTAGTCACTTTGTATCAAGCTATTATCAAATTAATACCGATCATATTTCGCCATAATTACATTTTTTTTTCTTATTATTTTCCTCATAGTAGTTTTCAACTGAAGAACTACTAGCTGCCCAAAAAAGTTATGAAGCGAACAGTAACTGAGATGGACTAAAAATCATGCCTTTCAGAAGATAAGGCTATCCGACAGAAATCGAACAACAAAAACTAAATCTAGAAAGTGATAGAAAACACATTACTAGCAAACAGTCAAGGTCAACATTCAAGAATTTGAAGTGTCAATGAAGCGAACAGTAACTGAGATGGACTAAAAATCATGTCTTTCAGAAGACAAGGCTATCCAACAGAAATCGAACAACAAAAACTAAATCTAGAAAGTGATAGAAAACACATTACTAGCTAACAGTCAAGGTCAACATTCAAGAATTTGAAGTGTCATTAACATCGTAATGTTTCTGTTGCTCCAAGAATCTCACCGGAGTGGAATAATAATAAAGATTAGGAGGTAAAAGAGATAAGAATGGGAAATAGGGTAAAGAATAAATTTTATTATTCTAAATATGAAGGGTTGCCCATTATCAACTGAGTTTTCCACAATCTTGCTTCCCACCTCACTTTAAAATCAACTCACCCAAATCAAACAAATTAACCAAATGTATACCCACTAAACCTCTAACTGCCTTAACCACCCACCCTAACTGTTTTTATCCCTTCTGTGTACTTCTAAGTTCGAACACACACTTGCACGTCCTCTTCTTATTCTGAGGCCTAACACATGACAAACAAAACAACATCATAGGATAAAAGCAGAAGTGGTAAGGGTTAGGGCACTGAATGAGAATTATGCACAAGGTCCAGGGAGCTCAATCCCTACTATTAACAAATCATCTGTTCCTAAAAAACTAAACATTAACAGTTGCCTATAAAATAAAGATAAAAGCAACAGTATAATTAAGAGAAACTAACTAAAAATGAATAATTAAGATAAACAAACTAACCGTAGTTTTCAGTTTCAATATCATAATCATAGTCGTCATATTCCTCATAGTCATCGGCGTAGTAATCAATTTCATAGTTTACTTTACGAGGCATGGTTTTCGCAGCACACTGAGCACACAAAAAATAAAAGAACAATAACATAAATAATCGAAAAGGCAAATAAGCAGATTCAAGGAAAAAAAAAAAAGCTGAAGAAACTAAGCACACAATAAAACACGATTCGTACATGTGCTGTGTAGAATGAGTTGGTATAAGCAGTTAACAGAGCCGCATGTGAAAGAAGCACTCGCTTCAATGTTGGTCTTTAACACGAAAGAGGGGAATTGCAAAACCTAATTGCTGAAAACAAAAGCAATATAGTGAATTGGAAGAAAAAAATGGGGTTCGTTTGGTTTGTAAGAAAGCTTAAATCGAAATCGGGAAACGAAAAGGGTTGTGAAATGAATTGAAATAGGAAGAAGACGGAATTGCAAGGTGGAGTTAAACAAGTGTGATCGGAACAAGCCTCGACATTGCCATCCCTACCTTCTTCTAACTCACCCAAACCTTGTCATATAAATTCTTCTTCGACCTTTAGGATTGCGAAGAAAATTAAATATATTATGATGTAAATATTTGAGATCCATTCAAGATTTCATTGATTTACAATTTTATTCTAAAAAAAATATATTATCATTTAATTATATAGTTATTAGTTGGTTAAAATGTTTGATTTTAATTATAATAATTTATAAAATACATGTTTGATTTTAATTATATAGTTGACATTTATTAATTGTATGTAGCCCATCTTCCGAGTTCATTTCAAAGAAAATGAGTATTTGTTTTATCTGATATCAATCTGAGTTACCAACATATAGAACACTTTTTAGGAGTTTAATACCGTGGTATCAATTATAAATACATAGATATGATGTACCAAAAAATCTCCGGTTCCTAATGCAGTACATAACAAAGCTACTTTGTTATCCGCACCGCCACTAAATCACCGCTCCCCAAGTCAAACTGGTGCTTGTTGTTGCACCAGTAAATTCCTTTTTGTACTTACAATACATATATATTAAACTCAACATTCATTGTTTATAATAAATCACTATATTTCACTTTTTATCTCAAATATTATTATTTTATTTTTTTTATTTGTGTGTTCTCTATTCTAGCTTAAACACATGCTTTTTTTTTATCTAGTAACGTCACTATTAATTACAAAAAGATAAGTTAATCTCATAAAAGAGATTATTTAATTTTCTAATGTCTTGTAGAGATCTCTTTATCAAATTCAAGACAAATAGATAATAAGTATGTTCTTCGTAAACTTAAAAATACATTAATCGGTGATTCACAAAAATTGCAAAAGTCAGTTTAATTTTTGTTACTCGTAATAAGGCATCAACAATTCAAATCCTAGCAAACACCGTGCACATAGAAATATATAAGGGAATTACTTACAAATGGTTTTAGGCAAAGGCACTTGTTAGGAAATTCAATGAAAAATATTGTCTTAAAATAGTACATTCAACACTTTAAAAATATAAAAAAAAAATGTTTTTTCTTAGCATAAAATATTTATTTTATCTTTTCAATTAATTTATTAACAAGTGCCTTAAACATGACGCAAAATATAATAGTGCCCTAGATATGCACCCCTTAAAATAAGGGCATTTAGAAGAGTGTTGATTGAGATATTTGTATGCATTTGTAATGTCAAAACAAAACTTCTATCACATAGTTGTAAGGAGAAACAATCATTTTCATAAGTAGCAAAATTTAAATTTGTTTATACTCCAAACCTACATTGTGATTGAAGAGTGATGAAAAAATCTGAAATTTGAAACCGCTATTTATCCTTCTTTGTTTATGGGATGACAACAACTATATGTACCATTTTTTAATGAAAAATCAAGTATTGTTTTTTGTTGAAGAACAAAGAAACACGATGGACTAATATATTAGATTAAAACGCCACACATCAATAGAAATAAACTCTAATGTATTTCATGGGGATTGGATTAAAGTAGGTTGGTTTATTTTTGTTAGAGAATTAAAGTTCTATTTTTTAGAGAAATCGAAGACAGTGCTGCTATTGTTCTTCTTGTGGTTTATTTTTTGGTTGATATGTTTTTTAAGTTGTTTTTGGAGTAAAATATACTTTTTATTTTTTATGAAAAGCTTTAGAAGAGTCAAATATTTTGGTTCAATATTTTATTTTTAGAGCAAAAAATTGACTATCACCATTATTAATATATCTTTTTCCATCAAATAACAACTAAATTTATAGTTAATTTAGACAAATACAAGTCCACGTTTAATCAGATTGAGCTTAAGCGTTGAATAATGTTTTGTAACATAATAAATATCTCAATTTAAACACCACAGTCTTATCTTTCTTTAACCACGTGTGAAAATTTTATATAGTGATGCATATCTTGACTGAATTCTGTTTCTATATTTTCTTATAGTTCACTATAAAATGTTGTGTGGTTTTATTATTAATTAATGAAATACTATGACCATTGATTGTTGAGATAAGATCAGTTAATCGACATAGTTTGCATTACAATCTCGTGATGTACCAAAGCGTTGTCAAAAATTTGTACATGTGAAAAAATCTCAACATATTGGAGGCCACATTCGACATTAATTTTATCATATTGTTAACAAAATTGAAAAAAATACCAAGAAAATGCGGACTATGTGGGTTAACTAGTCATGCTCGAAAACATTGTCTAAATATTACAGTCAACTCTAGTTAATCTACGTAATTTAAATTTTGTGTTGTTGTTTTTATGTGAATTAATTGAAGTTCCCTTAAGGAAGTTGTCTTTGCAAACTCGGGTTTCCTTAAGGAAGTCGTCATTTGCAAAGGCGACTTATAACTAAGAAAAAAAAAAGATATTTTGGTATATAGTTTTCAAAATGGAGTATTTTGGTAATTTTTTTTCAAATTTGGGTTATTGAAAAAAAAAAACCCATAAACATATATAAAATAAAGTTTTTGTTTTCAATAATCCAATTTTGAAAAAAATTACTAAAATACTCCATTTTGAAAACTATATACAAAAATACCATTTTTTTCAATTTAACAATATATATATATATATATATATATATATATATATATATATATATATATATATATAATCAAGTCATAAAAAACAACAATGCGAATTTTACAAAAATTACGAAGGTGACATCGAGTACCACATTGCCGAGATTTTCTTACATGTATGAGATTTTGACGAGGCCTTGGTACATAACGAGATTCTAATACAAACTATGTCGATTAACTGGTCATACTTTAAACATTGTCCAAATGTTACAAACAACTCTAGTCAATATACGTAATTTAAAATTTGTGTTGTTTTTTATGAATAAATTATATTAATTATGGATATATATATATATATTTGTTAATTTGAGAAAAAAATTTAAAAAAAAATTGAAAAATTCCTTTAAGAAAATCGCCTTTGCAAATTCGGGATTTCTTTGCAAATGCGACTTATAATTAAAAAACAAAAGGGATATTTTGATATATATATTTGAAAATTGAGTAATTTGATATATTTTTTAAAATAAGGGACTGTGAAAAAAAAATCCTATAAAATATTCATATTGATTTTTTTTTCCCTAAAAAAGCATTCATTTAAAAAAACAATCCAAGTAAATAAAAAAAGAAAGAAATTTGGGCTGTGATGAAAAGCTTTCCCGCCAAACAATATAGCGCGGGTCTGTCTCTCTAGAAAACGAAGAGTTGTGTATTATATGAAGCAGTAATAGTAGAGACTCAGAGAAAGAAAGAGATTGTATCTGGAAACTCTTGAAAGAGAAATGGGAATTCACGGTCTATTACCGCTACTCAAATCGATAATGGTCCCAATTCACATCAAAGACCTTCACGACTGTTCTGTTGCTATCGACACCTATTCTTGGCTCCACAAAGGCGCCCTTTCTTGCAGCACCGACCTCTGTAAAGGAATCCCCACTTCTAGGTCACCAAAACCCATCTTTTTTTAATCATTGTCATTTTGTTTGGGAAGCTTTTTCTTCAATTTGTTATTTGCCACTAAATCACTCACTAAAAAATAGTTTTTTTTTTCTTCCTTTTTCGGGGGGTTCAATTCTGTATTCTCATTTTAAATAGGTTTGGATTGAATTGAATTGAATTTATGCGGGGGTAGAAAAGGGCTTAACTATATATTGTGTTGTTACAGGCACATTGAGTATTGTATGCATAGAGTGAATTTGTTGCGACATTATGGTGTTAAACCTATCCTCGTATTTGACGGAGGTCTTCTACCAATGAAGGGTGAGCAAGAGAACAAGCGTGCTAGGTATTTATTAGCTGCTTTTGCAACTTTATAATCTCATCATCCTTCTTGTTGTTGAACTTTTGCTGATGAAAATAAGTGTTTTATATGCTATAATATAAGTGCAGGGCCAGAAAGGATAATCTTGAACGTGCAATTGAACATGAATCAAATGGAAATTCTTCTGCTGCCTATGAGTGCTACCAGAAAGCTCTTGATATTTCGCCTCTTATTGCTCGAGAACTAATTCAGGTAGAAAGGAATTTGATTTGTTAGAGTTGGTCTGGTTGTTGTGAAGGAGATAATAAATTGTTAGATACATACTCACGTGATTCATGCATATTTGTATTTCATTTTGATATATTAGACAAATGTAATCACACCTTGTATAACACACACTTTAGATTGAAGACATGTCTTGTATGTCTGACACATGTCAGTGTCTGACATCGGCTCATGTAGTTGCATTAAATTTCTTCCATTTTTTTTCTCATTATTATCGGTTCAATGTGTCTGTATTATCATTGTCTGTTTCGATGCTCATTTTCTCCTAAACGTTGAAACTTTGTTTTTTGTGTTGAAGGTATTGAAGCAGGAGAATGTGCAGTATGTTGTTGCTCCTTACGAGGCAGATGCCCAGATGACATTCTTGGCAATTAGCAGACAGGTTGATGCAGTTATTACTGAAGACTCTGATCTTATACCATTTGGTTGCCCAAGAGTGAGTCTTGACCAGGCTTAAATTAACATACAAGTGTCTTGTATTATCTGTATTTTTTTATAAGCTTGCATTATCTGTATTTATATTGTATATTGCTGCTTAATTTGTTAGATTCACTGGCTTTTGACTGGCTTGTTTCTTCCATTGAAATTTAGATTATCTTTAAAATGGACAAGTTTGGTCAAGGTGTTCAGTTTGAGTATTCCATGCTACAAAAGAATAAGGAGCTAAATTTTGAAGGGTTCAACAGACAAATGCTTCTTGAAATGTGTATACTGAGTGGCTGTGACTATCTTCAGTCCTTGCCAGGTATGGGTCTCAAAAAGGCTCATGCAAGCATTAAAAGATTTAAAAGTTATGACAAGGTAAGAATGGCCAATAAAGTTGAAAAGCATGACTATTCAAGACCAAGAAAAGTATACATATTCATACACATACACACACACACACAAACATCTTTTAGGTACTTTCTAAATGAAATTAGATGTAATGCTGATGTCACTTACAATGTACAGGTTCTCAAGCACTTGAGATACAGTGGTGTTTTGGTGCCTCCCTTTTATGAAGAGTCATTCAGGAAGGCTATACTTACTTTTCAATATCAACGGGTTTACGATCCAGTTAGTGAAAATATCATTCATTTGTCTAATATACCCGATGATATTGGTGATGAATTAGACTTTTTAGGCCCATATCCTTTAAAGATTTTGTATTGAATATTGATATAAATTTGCTACATTTTGTTGAATCATCTGAGATCTCACTCAAAATAATACCTTAACCTGATACACACCCTTGCCAAAAAATATAGCACAAGGAATAGCAGAAGGAGATCTTGATCCAATTACCAAATTGCCATTCGAGGTAAATTATCAAATTGTTATTCACCTTGATGCATATGTTGCGTGTGTCACATGTGTTTGTTTGAATAAATGGATTTCTAGTCACCTTAAATCAGTTTATTTTTTGGTCAAAATAATGTGACTTATATCATTTGTTCAATTTTGGAATATGATGGTCAATTCAAACGACGTTGAAAGAAAATGGATTCTGAAGTTGATAGAAATATGGTTGACAACAATTGAGAAGACTGATCTTAACCGTTTGCCTTTATGTTTGCACGGGTGTAAATGAGTGTGAATTCTGCTTATAACTTGGACGGTGTTTTCATTCTTATCATGTCATGTACAAGGTTTTCTTAGGAATTAGTATCACCATCTTACATGCTTCTAGTGAGATAACAGTTACAGTACTTTGATAAGATGCATGTTTATATGCTCAAGAAATCATATTTAAAACAATGAAAATGCAAATATACTGCTAATGTATTTTAATTTTAATAAATAAATAAAGAAATAGCAAGGTGATAGGTACAAGTTATTTTTTGATGTTAGAAATAGGAAATAATGGAGCTCTGCTCCTTACAAACAGAGAACTGTTACTATGTAGAACTGGGTACGAAAGATAAAAATGCAGAAAACTAGAGAAGAAACCAGGAGATGACTCCTCTGTCCCTTCTAACCATTCCCTCTGTCCTCCCTACACTTTATCACGGGCTTTCCGCAGGGGAAGCGTTAGGCACGGATGTATGTTCTTCAATTTCTTATAACCTACTTCTTGTTTAAAGGTATTGTTTGTTGATGTCTATTTGTTTTGAAATGGCAGGGAGATAAATTTGTTGCCAGATTGGAAATTGCAGCAACTTGTCAATTCAAAACACTTAATTCTGAAAGGGTGAAGAAAAGGATTGATCTGCCTGTGCAGAAAAATCTCTTGACCAAGTATTTTTGTATCCTCTGCAGCATTCTTTTGCTTTTGAATTTAATCAGTTCAGCATGTTTAAAAGGAAGGAATGCAGGGTTGCATGCAATTGTTCACAGGGATACTTCCTGACACTGTTGATGCCTTTAGCTGCCATTGTTTTTCTAAAAATTTAGATTCTAGATTATATATCATCCAAGTAGTCTAAAAAAGACGATAAATTAGTAAGGCTAAAATAATTTATGAAGGCACTGAATCTTGAATGTTTCTTCTTATGACATACTGCTGCTTATGTGAAGCTTCCTTTTTCAATTCCTTCTTAAAATAATTTTTCCTTAGCCGTGGAAGGTATTGCATCTCTTGAAGCAAAAAGGGAATTCAGAGCGCCTCGGATGTCACCTACTACTGCTAATCAAAGTACTCTGATTTCCTCTTCTGTCAATTCTCCAGCACATCAGACTTTAGAAGCTTCTGTTAGTGAAACAATGAACTCTGGTGCAGCCATAGTAGACTCCAAGAATTGTGGCAGAGGCCCTCCTCCTAATAGCTATGTAAGTTGCTCGAACTACAGCACTATAGTAGTAAAACACTGTTCATTGTCGGTAGTTAAACTCTTAGCCATTTTCTGACATACTCTTTCCTTCTATCATTAGATTGAAAACAGTTTTGACGCCAAAACTTCAGAGCTCATAGAATCACCATATCACGGTAAGAATATAAGCCATTTAGTTTGATTTGGGTGAAAAACTATACTCTATTATTCCTTTGCATGTGTTGGCTGATGCTCATTTAATTGTCTATGTGAATTGAGTATCTATGGCAGGAGAAAAGAAGAGAAGTTCTGATCATACAATATTGAGACAGCCCAGGCTGCCAATTCATAAACCTTGTCTGGGGTCGCATAAGGAGCACGAGCTCATGAATGTCCAAAACAAAGTCGAAGGAAAAACGAAGGAGGCAAAAAGAAAGGTAATTGTAAGGAGTCCTTATTTTCAGCAGAAGCTAGTAGAAAAGAATGCTTGTGATGAGAAACAAGAGCAGCTGCCCTCTGGCATCGCCATTGGTGAGAGAAAAAATGACATATCTGGCCGTGATTTATGTAACAATCATTTGAAGAATAAAGACTTGAAAAGGAAAGTCTCCCCTAATGACAGTATTCAAAGTGTATGATTTTTTTACTTTGAACCTTTTGTTTTCTTAAACACTTTCTCCTATTATATTCATGTGGTGATGGTTTGAATTTCTCCAGGAAAATGTACAGGCCAGGCAAATGCATCCTACTTCATCTACTCATGATAACGGTATAAATCAATTATAAGAGATATTAGTGGGTTTCACCCTAAGTGAAAGTTATTTGCTTAGCTCATATGTTCTTTCACCTTCACAAGTAAAATAGCCAATATTAATTATCTTGTTATTCCAGCTATTATGTTCTTTGCTCTTATTGTCATTTTATGTGCTGTTTTATGTGGTGGCTGCTATTGTTGTTATTATTGCATCATCATCTTTTATGACCGTGACTTTGCAACGTCAATAAAATCTTGTGTTGCATATATCTGTGTTGACATTTGGTGTTTTTGTGGAGTTCTTTCAAACTGAATACATCATTATTTACATGTTTTCCGGTGGAGGGAACACAGAAGGCCTGCTTTTCATTGCAAGAAAATGAAGTTGCTTTAATATGAATATTACTATTATTGGACAGTTATTTTATACATTAGAAATCTTTCAACAGATTAAAAGATAATAACTTTTCCTGCATTCAGCAATCACAATCTTAGGTACTTTTATGCATGTCATGACAAATGTTTTAAACGAATCAGATGGCAAAATGCTACAGTGGAGGAAAGAATGAGTCAAACATTTTAATAGATTAATAGGTATAGTCATGAAACGAAGCATCTGAGTTCTGATCTTTCTTGAATTTAGGTTGCTCTGATCACAATGATGATGGACCATTCAAAGAGAATAGTGCTGCAGAAGAAAAATTTGGGACAAACATTTCCCATTTAGGCCATTATTCAGAAGTAGCTGAGAAGTCTTTGGAAAGATTTGCCTCTGTAATATCGTCTTTTAAATATACTTCTGGCTCTCGTGTCAGCGGTCTTCGTGCTCCTCTGAACGATGTTCGCAACACTCGTAATAATAGGTAATGTATTTCTGTCATGATGCTGGATTCATTGTCCCTTTTAGTTTCATATCAATATCATGATTTGTATCCGTATATATACATACATATGTGCTTATCATAGGCCAATAGCTGTGGACTTGAGCCAATATGCTTATGTGCCAAAACCAACAAAGACTAGAAGAACAGCTCCTGGTATTCACAACACTCGGAATAATAGGTAATGTATTTCTGCCATTATCTCGGGGTT
The DNA here is from genome assembly GCA_037974735.1 of Cicer chorassanicum. Taxonomy (NCBI): domain Eukaryota; kingdom Viridiplantae; phylum Streptophyta; class Magnoliopsida; order Fabales; family Fabaceae; genus Cicer; species Cicer chorassanicum. The sequence goes on from JBBPBP010009779.1 coordinate 7,443,053, forward strand.
CATTTTTACTTAGAGTTTCATATCAATATCATAATTTGTGACCATATGTATACCTGTTTATCATAGGCCAACAGCTGCAGACTTGAGCCAATATGCGTATGTGCCAAAACAAAGACTAGAACAATAGCTATTGGAAATTAATTCAAATTGTTTAACAAGAACTTTCCAGACTTGATTGAGGTTTATGTCATCCTTCGGAAACCATTCTTTTCTAGCCAGGACCTTTATTGAGTTAATTCTTATTTGGCAGATGTAAATTGTATTTTTGATGCAAACACTAATTTACTTGGGATTTGGGAATTAGTTGTCTTGATGTATTCTTCATATAATACCACACCCAGGGCAAACTTGGGTTGAGTTGCGTTATTAAACAGTAGAAGCTTTGGTTAGGCGGTCATCTTCGGTACTAGTTGTATATCACGAATAATTGTCTTATGCTTCATATTTTTCATTTATTGATACTACTTGGAAAATAGAAATATTAATTTTCTGTCACTGTCTCATAATCATTCAAGCTTATAAGAATGTTCAACTGGTTGTGATTTACAAATTGTGCAACATGCTATTTACCTTAGATTTGTTATTAGCACCTTGCCTCTTTTTGATATAGTGTGGAAGGTTGAAATTACAGGTTTAAAGTCATTTATTGTGCTCATGTGCCTTAAACCAATCAAGAAGTTATAACTCGTTGATGTGGCTTTGCAATTTTATAAAACGTGCTTTAATATTAACCCAGCAAGTATGTGCAAAATTCAGTGCCATCTACAATGCCATCAGTAAAAAATGTTGCTATTTTCTGCAATGCCATCATAAGATCTTTTGACTGTCAAGACTAATGCATGATGGAACCAATATTAGTCGGGTTATAGCAATGGGATATCTAGTGCATTTTAGAACTAATTGATACATCAGTAGGTTTCAGTAAGCACTTTTATCAGTATTAAATAGACTAATCATCAAGAATGACAAAAAACTAAACTGTCTCATTTAGACATCATAAGAGCTTACAAAATCTTTTGACCTTGGCATAGTAACCTTAAATAAGGGTGTATCGGTCAAGTTGATGGTGATGAAGAATGATCCGCCAGGTCACTTAAGAGACTGACAATATCATGTGAGGTTTTAAGAAGGTAGCGAGCACTAGATCTCTTTCGTGCAACAGCACAAGAGAAATAATTATCACCTTTAAGATCAAGAACTGAAGAACCCTCATTTAGTGATATTCTATCAGGACCTGTTGGTCTCCAAGCACTTGCACGGTCAATTTCTATATTTGACAGTGAACGTTGCTTCTTATAGTGAGATGCTTTAGAACCACTTTTGCTGGCTGAAAATCTTGGCAGAGATGATGGCCTGTAAGAATTGGATATCATAGCTCTTGCCATTGGTGATGATTCAGAAGGGAGTTCTGGCTCAAAAAATTTATAGACATCTTCATCCTGAAACGGTTTCCATAAACATTATAAAAAATGCTATGCAAAGGGCTTCACAATCACATGTCATTTTGTTCTGATTTTGATAAAGCCAAAATTAAGATTAAAGAATTCCAAGTTAATGTTTACAATCAATGTTTAACAGCTAGAATTAGTGCTGTGTGATTAGGAGGTAACAGGTTCAAGTTATGGAATCAAACCCTTGCAAATACAAGGTAAAACTGCCTATAATATATACCCTTATAGCACTAGATTGCCCTTTTTTTCAAATGAAAGTTTACATGAACTGTTGAGTTTTCTGACAACACAAAGCCACAACTAAAATAGAAAATCAAATAAACAAAACCTTTGCTAGAAAGTGCCCAATGCATAGGACATAATCAATTGGTTCCTTCATGCCTTTGTTATGAACTATCTCTCCTAGGATACGATCAATAGCTGCCCCCTACATCAAAATACATAGTAGGAAGTCCAAAAAACTAAGTGTCAGGTTTTAGCATGTAGAAAAAAGCTTCTGAACAGAAAAGCCTAGTGGAGAGTCTTTACTAGCCAACTGGAATTTTTTATACCTTTGACACACCAACTGCACGAACCTCGACAGATCGACCACCTTGGACAACATCAAGAGATGCATTTGATATTGGCCCTGCCCAAAGATGCTGAAGCAGATCTTTTGCTTGAAGCCTTCCAAACTCAACATCTAATATTTTGTCAAAATAAGTTGGCAACTAAACATAAAAGAGGCTCTCAAATTTTGATGACATGTATCAGCATAAAGATCTAAGTATAAGAAAATGAATAAGTTAAAAAGGAGAAGATGGCCTCAGTGTATTGTTACATACCTGCATACTTATAGTTCCATATAATTGAAGTCTCACGAAGCTCAAAATGAGACCTAGGGGTTCTTTCAGTAAAATACTCAAAAACATGCTGAAGTTTTATAAAAATATAAAAAAGTTCAGACTTGAAATCAAAGAAATTTAATATAAGAAACACTTGTGTTCATGTAGCCAAACTACCTTTACACTATCAACCCAATCCATGTTTAAATTTTCAGGCATGGTTGTCATCCACTCACTTGAAGTAAGCCTCAAAAACATCCCATTTTCTGCTGCCAACCACATATTATATTCACCGAAGTTCTGCATAAAATTGGTGTTAGTACAAAAGTAAATGTTGCCGAACATTAAAAAACAAATAAACTTTTTCTTAAGAGTACTTTGTCCAGGACAGCTCTACCACTCCCACTCAGAACAACTATTGTTGTCTTTGGGTCATCAGATAACTTCTTCAAAGGTTCCTTCAGATCTGGGTGTACTTTAAGTTCTAATTCTTTAATCTGACTACCCCTTCCAAGACCATCCACTGGTTCAGTCAGAGTGGCATTGAAACCCTGCATTTCATAGTAGTGGCGAAACGGTATGATGTTAGTGAAAAGAAACTATAACAATAGCAATTGAGTCAAACATGCCATGACCATTTATTAAAATTTCATTCACTTCAAATAAACCTCATTTATTTTTCTTTGAACAGCCACTTTTTTTATACAGAATAGGGTGGATAATTTGGAACATCACAGACCATTGTTCAATGTTTGGTGATCTAACAGCTTACCAGTATGATTAACCGGTTATTGGATTTTGAGTAACAATCAACTGCCGCTTTATTGGGAAGTAATGGAGGAACTTGTCTTGTTCTAAGCTGAGCTTCAACAATGGTATCATTCAGTTCACTGTATAAAAGAAAACCAGTGTGTTTATGATAAATATTCATGAAATACACAAGTAACATTGAACACCATAAAAGTTAAGGCCAAAATCTAGATATATAAACCAACCAAGATAGTTATTTCCATTCTCAAAGACAGAATATCCATTATTACTTTGACACTAATGTGATCTACTACACTCACACTGTTAGTTCATACTCATCTAAAATTGAAATGTTTGAAAAAATGCGAGAAAGAAACTGCTAAAACTTTTGTTCTAAATATTTTTACAGGAACATAACTTGACTCTGATGATATTACATATGCATCTCAAAACATATTTTCTCAACTTCTACTGGCATGTCATGCTAGCTATAGCAGGACATGGTCCTTGTCAAAACAATGGATGGAAAATCGGTTATTAGCAGTCTCAAGGCCATTTCTAACTGTTCCACCTCATCCATTCTACTGCAGGTAGGAAGCACTGTAGGTTTACAAGGAAAAATAGGCAAGGAACAAAACTAATTCAAGAAAAACAAAATGCAAGCATTGTTGCAGGATTAAAACCTCACAAAAGTTGCAGCCCATTCTTGTGATGTATGAGTAGTTACATGCTTGAAATTAAACTGATGCCGTTTTTCTCTTTCGTCAGCCGGCATATCCAAAGCATAACCAATAGAAGCAGCAACCTCTGTGATGTTCCATGGATTTACCAAGATAGCACCAGCACCAAGTGACTGTGCTGCACCTGCAAACTGATAACATATAAATAATTCAATTTTTTTGAATCTCAATCACCTAGTAGTTTTTATATTAAAATAATTAGAGATATACAAATTTAGTTATCTTTTTTAAAAACAGTATTGTCAGGAATACATGTACTGATATGATAGGAGATATTTTCTACTATCTGGTCTTGTTAAAGTCTAATAAACCATATCCTTTTCTATCTGTCACTCAAGACCCATTTTTATAACATGTTTTCCAAGTAATAAACAACAAGAACAAAAATATCATACTTAATTTAAACAAAAATAACAAATATATCAACATAGTATAACAAACATCCAAATGATAGTGATTTAAATTGCAGTCTCCTAGCAAATCCAGTTCCCTCATCAAAAGCAACCATTTCATTTTTCCCTACCTTTTTCTGCTCACACATTGTTTTACAATTTTTAAGTGTTACTGCTGCACTTGTTCAATTTTAACCTATTTTCATATACTAAGAGAAATTAAAACATCAGAATATCCAACTGATGCAACTAATAAAGGAGACATAAAAAAGAAGTGAGTTACCTCACTTAAAATGAGAACTCCCTTCTTGGAAGCTTGACACGCAACAAATTCATAGCTGACAAGATTCATTCCATCCCTTAATGATGTAACAAGTGCTACATCTAAACAAGAGGACAAGTTTGGAAAGATTATGAAATTTTCAAGTAAAACATAAAAGAATGTCCTACGGTTTACAGATAGGGCCTTTAACCAGATCAATATCACACTGCTAAGATATAAAACTATTACTAATTAGAAGGACAACGTGGACTATATGTTGCATAGTTATCATACAGTAGAAAATTAGTACCAGTAGCAGCATAGAGTGCACACAATGCATGAAAGTCAAGTGATCGATCCTGCAATCATTGAAAAAGATGGTTCATAAATCTTCACATTATCACATAAATAAAAGTAACAAAGGTTTTCATCATGATCTGAAATAAATGTATGCCTTCACTTAATTTGTCATATCTTCCGAGGCAGTTCATTTAATTTAATAATTAATAATTAATAATTGCATTTCATTTGCAGGAATTGTTTGACAAATTTTGGGTTTTCAAATTTCATCCAAGCTCACGAATCATGATATTGCACAGCATTGTCAAGTACTGAGCAAGAAATATATATCTACAACCAACCATAAGGAAATATTTAAAACACCAACCAGATGGTGTATTGGGACAGCAGTAAGTGTTCCGAATCTTCCATTGATGCGTCCTACAATTTCATGCACCTGACTCGTAAGCTTTTGATCTGTCAAAGCATTAAGTGAAAAATATCACAACTAATATAGGAAAAGCAGTTTCTCAACCATGAACACAAGCCAATAAATAAAATAAGATACAAGAGTCTAAATCAATGGAACAAAAAATGCTTCAATAGATAATTTACATGCCTAAAGAAGTAACATACATTCAGGAACATCTGTCCTTGTAGGTACAGCAATTTGCAGCAAGACAACTTTATCGCGCCAATGAGAATTCTCCTCGAGGAACTTCTCAAATGCTAAAATTTTCTGAGGAATTCCTTTTATCATATCAAGACGATCAACACCCAACATTACCTGTCCATTTGATTATAAGAACAAAGTGGTTCAAAATGAAGCACATTTATCAGAAACAAGCAGATGCGGAAGCAGAAGCAAGAAACCAAGGAATGATCTCAACTTATCAAACGTTGAGCTTAAGACTTTGGCATATGTGGCTCTTACCTTTCGGCCTGCAAATCTTTCTTTCAATTCTTTCATGCGATTCTGGACTTCAGGAAGGTCAAGGGCTCGAATAAATCTTTCGGAATCAATTCCAATAGGAAACTGAAGTTTCACACTCCCAAAAATAAAACATTGTCATCATGAGAAGGAAAATCAGGGAATGCATATTCATTGATGAAATTATTTAATGCTGCTAACTCCACTGTTAGTGTGTAGAATTAGAAAAGATAGAGAATATGCACAGATATACCGCAGCCACACGGGTTAGCTTCCCTTGATCCTCTACTCCTTCTGGTGTACCTTCTATCCCAAGAATTCGAGTACAAGCACTTACAAAATGCCTAGCATAATCGTAAGTATGGAATCTGTGAACCGATGAATGTATGTATTAGAACAGTAACATTAGACAAAATGTTTTCAGTTCCTAAATATAATTTCCTTACTAACCACTTCATATTTTTGAAGTGCACTCAATATGCAATAATAGTAAATCTCTAGATATATGGACTTATCACACTGTCTACACCTTACTTTGTTAAATTTAATTTACTTGTTCTAAGTGCATGCCTATTTACCAAATTAATTTATCCAGTATATGTAATAGTATAATCAACATCAAGTTGGTAACGTGTTCAAAATCTGACCATACATATAGCACAGAAAACATATCGCTTTCATAAAAAGTACCACTTACCCGACCAGATCAGCGGCAAGTACAGATCTCAAAAGCTCTGATCTAGATGGCAGAGTCCTATGTATTTCTGAGGAAGGAAAAGGTGTATGGAGAAACCATCCAACTTTCATTTTTTCATTGTATTCTTTCAAACATCTTGGAAGAAACATTAGGTGGTAATCATGGCACCAAACAACATCTCCATCCTCATAATGTTTATTCACGACATCAGCAAACATTTGATTCGCCTTCTTATACGCATCAAACTGAGTTTGGAAACTGCGAGTGGTAGCGAGTCTATCCTCTTGTGGAAGTCCAAGGTAATGAAATAGTGGCCACAAGATGTTGTTGCAATAACCATTGTAGTACTCATTAACTATCTCCTCATCAAGAAACACAGGGATGCATCGCTGCAGTTAACAAATCCATAACTAAAAGCTTGATTATAGCTACAATGATAAGAGATCATATGTATATCTTCATGCTTTTGAATTACTAAGGTTCTGTTAACATTGTGAAAATATTTTGTTTTCATTTGCTAAAATGTGCCTATTTTAACTTGCTAATAAGAAGATTAAAGATTCTTGAAGTGAACCATTATGATGAAGTGACGATAAAATGCTATCTAGTGATCATGCATTTCTGGAAATAATAAAAACTGTTTTTTTGACATTTACATTGTTTATGGAAATATAGACAATTGTTCACTTCAAGAGTCTCTTATCTCCTTGTTAGCAAGTAAAATTAACACAAATTTTAGAAAATGAAAATAGAAAACATTTTCACAAACTTTAACCATGAGTTAAACAATATTCAATACCATTTCAGCTAAAGCTTTAGTCAAAGCTCTTCGTCCAACTTCATCAGGCACATTCACACCAGCCCACCCAATCCATCTGGTGTCAAACTCCTTTACACCTTCAACACAAACAACAAACTTCATACACCACTTCAATAGAAAACATACAATCTATTTTTCCAAATAATAGGCATCATTAGAAAGTTTTGAAGATAAATAACTATCATTGTTGTAATCCATAAGATCATCAACAAAGATAATCATTAAAGAATCAACAAGAGTTGGTAACATGACTCTCCCCACGAAAAGAACCCGAGTTTGATTCCTATTTCATGGAGACATCCATTTGGGAGATAGTCCAACCTCATTGCAAAAAATCAGATGTCCCGTTGCCGACTCAAGGATTAGTTTTATAGCAGCCTACTGAGACACCCAAAGGGCCTATGATGTGGGGATATCTTGAATCGTCTACTGGGGCTCAAAGACTAATTACGGTGAGTTAACAACAAGAAAAAGATAATCATATAAGTAAGAAAGAACATACCTGAATTACAATAGATATGAGTAAAAAACAAATGAATAAAAAGAATAAAAACCAATTGATGCAAAGGTGACAAACATTTTTCTTGCCTAAAAGTGCACTGACAAGGCCACCAACACTGATCTCAAGGTGATATGAATCCACACCCTCCCTAACAGCAGAGACGGGCAACCTATTAGCTACCACCAACAAACGTTGTTTGCGAGGCCTCTCGTCCGCCGTTTCCGCGAACTCTTCCTCATTTTGAACATCATTCTCATTTATGAATGAATCATTATATTCTGCATCTTTGTTGCCATCAATATACCTGCTTGATTTCCTTAACTCTCTTTCTCTCAAAAGCCTTTCCAATCTTGATCTTGGTGTTAAAGGAGGACAGTAATTGTTCCCTGGCATACGCTTAGCCTGAAATTTTCAAAAATCTTTTTGCACTTCTTTCATCATCCAAAACAAAAGTAACAATTGGTAATGCTCAATCACATTAATCAAACACAGAAATAGTTGCACCACACTCCAATTAACTTTCTTGAGTTTGTCACATTCTAACTATGAAACACTCTTACACACATAAACATACATCGAACACGACATTAACACCGGCACCTCAACACCAGTGTTAATTTTTTAAAAATAAATTAATTGAATGTAATCAAATTATCAATTATCATTGTCGTGTGGAATGCCGGGGTATGACTACCATTCTATTCATTTAGCATTTACGTAACAAGCAATCTATGATCCACGTACTATATTGTCAATTACCATGGCTAAATGTATTCATTCATAGGTTGAAAGTTGAAACGACCGTTTACGATCATGCACTTATTGCTACAAGCCAAGAATATGAAATTGTAACGTTTATAATGTAACCACATTAGAGAAATAGAAGAATTAGGGTAACAAAATTAGGCAATTTGATCAATATAAAAATATAATTAAAATTACCTGATGATGACTAGAAGAATGCAGATCTTTTGATGAGATGAATTCAGTTTGTCACATTAAATTGATCGATTGATGTAATCCGCAATACATACATACATAACATGGCATTGTACAAGTGTGATAAAACAAGAAATGAATATTGAGTTTATGGGCTACATGCAGATTACAGTTAACAACAAACAAAATATATGATTAATCTTCGATTTTTATCATTGTTAGTGTAGTGGTATTAGATTAACCTACATTTATCTGCTATTGCCTATTGCCATACACGAAATGTAACTTTTTTTTTTCCTTTTGAATTACTAAAGATAGTGCGTTACTATTAAACTAAAAATTAGAAGGTATGGGTCCCATGGAGATCCGATTATTATTAT
>JBBPBP010009779.1:7456394-7468441 GCA_037974735.1 Cicer chorassanicum
TTTTTTTTTCTTAACAAGTGTCTTTTAAAACACTTGTTAGCATTTTTCAATAATATTAAACAACTATTTCCTCTGATGTCAAATATAAAAAGGTCGATCAACAAAAATAAATATATTTAATTTAAATTTTAAATCAAATATATTAATTTTTATTGATTCAATTTTATTTTATATTTAAGATTAAGAGAGAGTAATTAATAGCACGAACAATATCGAAATCATATAGCAATGTACAGATTATTTTGATCAGTTCAAGAACAAGAGAGTTCATCCATAATGTAGCCTAAAAATGCTAATAACACACGATAGCGGATTCAAATTAGATTTCTTTGATAAAATTAGTAGCTAAACTAATCAATAATAAATATATAAAATAACACTTAAGATGAAAAAATCATTTGTTAAGTTGTTGCATTAAGTTCTAGATAATCTAAAAGAGACTCAACCTATAATGTTCAAACGCTTTGAATTTGGGTGCATATACAAATATTATTATCTTTTAATGGCAAAATATATTAGAATAATTCAAGAAGTAAGTACAAAGAGAAGAGAATAAGGAGTACTCAAACTAAAATAACAAAAATCAGAAATCAGAAAAGAGAAAAACATAACCAACCATGCATGTACTTGGACAGTTGGACTAACCACGAAACAAAAAGAAAATCGAAGCAAGAATCAACTATAAGAATGTGAAAAAACCCGAATAAACCAACAAATCACACAAACCATCGATCCCACTTCAGCAATGCCACACCTTTCTAACGAGCCAAACAAAGATCTAAGTATACAAATACTACTACAAACATGGTTTTTAAAAAAACCAGTCTTAATTAGTCATTAATTATTCATTTAATTACTATATTAATAACGAAGACATTTATTGAAGACATAAATAATGTAGAAACGTTGAACAAGTCGTTGGTTTGATCCCTGCAAGATACAATTTGGACATTAAAGTCAGATCAATGAGTGATTGGATATGAATGAGGTGGTGTATAGACTATAGTATTAGTATGACTCTGTTTGTGGGGCTAAGAAATTCAATATCACGTTATATCCGCGTCAATTTAATGCACCTAGCTACACTCCCAACTGTAAAAAACAAAATATATGTCCTAACTTTTTATTTTTTATTTTTAGTTTTTAATGTTTCCACTATATATATTTATACTCATGTCACACACTTCTTCATTCACTCCTCTCTACCTTTCAAGCTATATAGCTCACTCCCTCTCTCTCTCTTTTGCTTCAATGGCATTTGAGAATCACATAAACATGGTGACAATGTTGTTGGTTGTGGTTGTTGGTTTGTTTTGTGGTGGTGTTGGAGCTGCACCACAAGTTCCTTGTTACTTCATTTTTGGTGATTCTTTGGTTGATAATGGTAACAACAATGCTCTTAGATCTTTGGCTAGAGCTGATTACCTTCCTTATGGAATTGATTTCCCTGGTGGTCCTTCTGGAAGGTTTTCCAATGGAAAAACTACTGTTGATGCAATTGGTGAGACCAAATTTTTCTCTTAAACATATTAATTGCATGCAATTTTGTAATTATGCTGTTATTAAGTCTACAGAACAATAGCTATCTATAATTAATTTGTTTATTTATGCATGGTCTTAATTAGACTAGTTTCACATGCATGCACATGTAATAATCATCATTGTGATGATGGATCAATGACATCAATTGAGCCATAAAGTGCTACTCGTTGTGTTTTACTTTTCCTAAGGTCTTTCTTTTCACCTAACTGTTTAAATTTTTGGTTATTGATAAGTTGGCATAAATTATACACTGATGTTTTTTTGTGTGTGTTTAATTTGTTATCTTTCCTTGGCTTTCAATTGATCAAATAAGCATCTAATCTAAATATATGTATGCATGCACTCATTTTAATGTTCAAATTAATGTCAATTTATTATGATAAATTCTGGAAAAAAAATCCCCTCCCGTTATTTAAATTAGCTCATGGTAATTATAACTAGTGTAAATAAAATGTAACATGCACAGAACTAAAACACAAAACCAAATACACCTACACTTTTTCGGGACTAATTTTTACTTATATTTAATTATAGCTAAAGTAATAGCCAATATTTAACACATTGATACTTAAAAAGACAATTTAGTAATAGTCATGCAAAAAATTTATGCATTAGTTATAATACTAATTCTGATCATATAAGAAAAAATTTGGTCAATAAAGTTTATGTATCCGATCTTATTTTATCATTTTGGATCAAATACATCAACTTTTATTTACCTAACTTTCTCTTATATTTAAGACATGTTGGTATATTAAGTGTAAATAAAAAAATTTCACATCGGATGAAAAATATTGAATACTATATAAATGAGAAGATCCACGTAACTTATTGCCTTAAATAAATATGTGGTTTTGAATTCACTAATGTTATGATAATCCATTGAACTCCCTCATGATCCAAGAGGCCCGGAGATAGTACTAATTTGTAAAGTAGTTATAAATAGTTAGGGAGTAATGTGAAGGAAGCTAAAACAGAACGATGTAGCCACTACTCTATGAAGCTATACACCTCATGAGTGTATGAGTCATGTGACTGGCCTTGAAACTCCATTCCATTCACATGGGCCTGTTTGGTGGCATTGAATATGAAATTTAAGACACAGTATGGTTTACCTTTTTGATAAAGGTAGAAATAAGTAATAAATTGCACCATGAGGCAAAATTTACTGCCAGATCCCATATTTACTACAAGTACCGATTTGGTAAAAACAAACAAAATATTTTTCTGGCATATAGCATTGATTCTTTCATAGCATGTAAGTGCATAGGAATTTTTTTTATTTTTTTTTATTGTTGTCTAACTATGTGTAGAAATTTAACAGCTGAACTATTGGGATTCGATGATTATATTCCTCCCTATGCATCAGCTAGTGATGATGCCATACTCAAAGGAGTCAATTATGCATCTGCAGCTGCTGGAATTAGAGAGGAAACTGGACAGCAACTGGTAATTAATTATATTTATAATATTGTGGCAGAAATTCGTGTAAAGAATCTACATTAATTTAACTATATTTTATAATTTATTGTGTTCAGTTATTGAGTAGCAACATCATTTTGCTTCATTGAACATTAGTACTTGTTTAAATATTTAATTTTAATGCATTTTGGTTAATTATGTTGTAAAACTGTTATTTTTTTTTTGTAGGGAGGGCGCATTAGTTTTAGTGGGCAGGTGCAAAATTACCAAACCACTGTGTCTCAAGTGGTAAATTTACTTGGAAATGAGGATCAAGCTGCAACATACTTGAGCAAGTGTATTTACTCAATTGGATTGGGTAGCAATGATTATCTAAACAACTATTTCATGCCTCAATTTTATTCCACAGGCAGTCAGTATACACCAGATGAGTTTGCTGATAATCTTATTCAATCATATACTGAACAACTTAAAGTAAGTCTCTTAACTCTTTTTCTTTTTACCACTTCAAATTTATCAAATTCAATAAGTTTATTATAATATGTATATCTACAATCAGTAAATAAATTTAAATAAATCAACCCATACAGATCACAAATGAATTTTATTTTCAAAAAGAAACTCAATTGAAGTTGTGTTTGTGTTTGTGATTCAGACTCTTTATAATTATGGAGCAAGGAAAATGGTACTATTTGGGATTGGTCAAATAGGGTGCAGCCCAAATCAATTGGCCCAAAACAGCCCAGATGGAACAACATGTGTGGAAAAAATCAATTCTGCAAACGAAATATTCAACAACAAATTGAAGTCTGTTGTTGATCAATTTAATACCCAGCTTCCTGATTCAAGGGTTATCTACATAAACTCTTATGGTATTTTTCAAGATATTATAAGCAACCCTTCAGCCTATGGTAATTTAATTTCTATCCTAAAACATTTTTCCAGTCATATTTTCAATCACCTTTCTTTATTGTTACCTTATGGATATAAATTTTCAGGTTTTAGTGTAACAAATGCTGGATGTTGTGGAGTAGGAAGGAACAATGGTCAAATTACATGTTTACCAATGCAAACACCATGTGATAACAGAAGAGAGTATTTGTTTTGGGATGCTTTTCATCCAACTGAGGCTGGAAATGTTGTTGTTGCTCAAAGAGCTTACAATGCTCAATCTCCATCAGATGCTTATCCTATTGATATCAACCACTTAGCTCAGATCTAGTCTATGAACATGGTTTTGGTAGTGGCAATTAATATGTTCCACTACCATAGTTAATGTTCTTGGAATGTGTTGTTTCTTTTAAAACATATATAAGTGTTTTCAATTTTCTTTCTTTATTGTCACATAGTATTCATGTCCTAATTGTTCATAAGTGCCTTCACAAGTCACAACAGACCATGTTGGCTGATTAATGCTTCTTGTGAAATTTTTAATTTATAGAATTTGAATTTATTGAAATGCAATCAACACACTTAGACCGTCCAATTAAGATTGGACTTTTAAGTTTAAATTTTAATTATTTTTAAAATTAAAATTTAAAATATAAACTATTTAACTGTCTAAATGTGAATGACTAGATAATAACAATTTCCACAAAACCTTGGGCAAAATTGGATCACCAAAACTTTTGGAATCCCAAGAGCTAATAGCTTTATAAAAGGTCTTGACATTAAATTAATCCACCAACTCTATCATTCATAACTCTGTTGAATTGCTAAAACATCATTCCTACTACAATCAATATGCCAACACCAAACAGAATTCACCCATTCCCCTATATATTCACCACAGTCGAAAACTTATTAACAAAAACATCTTACAATTGTGGAAAAATTTCATTCAACGGTCTATCATCTAACATAATTCAATATCCTCCTATATTCCAAGAATACAACTAATGTTTCTTGGAAACCGACACACACCATCATCTAACTTACAACAAGCCAACATGCATCACAACACCAAATAAAGTCTTTTGGTTTAATTCTAACCAACTCTTCTACATAAAATTTTATTTCCTCCAGAATTTTTTGATTTTATATATAAGAAAAAGATACGAATTTTAACGTGTATTTATTGTTTAAATTATTTTTATACCTTTATTTAAGATGTAATTGTCTTTTTAATATTATTAGTTACTATTTAATGTCTCATAGTTTTCAATAAAAATATATAGATAAAAATAATGAAAAAATTAAAACAATTAATAAGTATAATAGTTTTGATACTTTTTTGTTATTTTTTCTTATAAATAGAAGCAAAGATAATATAATAAGTGTAACACCCTAATTTACATAGAAAACCTTAGTTCTAGAAAAATTGGATAAAACAACTTAAACTCTCGAAAACCATCATTTTAAATATTGCCATATATATATCTCTGTTTGTGATATGCTAAATTTAGTTTCATAAGGAGTCCAAGGATGCCACATACAGCTTAAGCATTTCAAACATATTTTACTCTATTTGTAAAAATATAAGCAACCTTAAGGAATTCACAGTTTAATAGTTTTTATTTATACTAAATTTTATGTTAAATTAGAATATTAATTAAGTGGTTTGGTTTGTAGCTGGTGTGGCTGATGAAAGAAATTGATATTTTAAGTCTATGATATTGTGTCTTATTTAATCCATCTGCATATAATTTGTGCAACAATTTGCTATCCACACACTCATAAATTTTTAATAAAATTGAAATACTCAAAATCTCCATCTTTTATTTATCTCATTCTTTAAACTACGTGAACTAAATTCATGCAAATTACTTAAACTTAAATCACGTAAGCATTGCTAAATTGACTTAACATTTACGTGAATTGAGTTTACGTAGTTTATGTAAATACTTAAATATGTGTATGTGAATTATATTTGCGTACCATCTATAATTTCTTAAATAACATCTCGTACGTGAAAACAGATAAATAAGAATATACAATTTAAATTTGTGTATTATTTACAATATACTTGAACTCAAGGCTGGTAATTTTAATTTTATTCTTTATTTAAATTATTATTTTTACAACTTTATCTTTATTTATTTAATTAAATATTTTTTTTCCATATTCATAGTTGTATATAAAAGAATACTAAGGTTTGATATAATTTTTTTTTCTCTTTCAATTTTACCTTTCAGTTAAACTATTTTATTTATAATATTTTTAAATCTTAATTCTTCAATTTATAAAGAAAAATAGATTATAGTAATCTAAAATTCGGTTATGAGGTAAATAAAATTTGGCCATCGATCGTTTTAAGTAGAGTTTGAACTCAAATAATCAAGAATGATTCGTTTTTTATTTTATTTTATTTTAAAAGAAATAATAAATTCCACCATAATAATATTTATCAGTTAAATTAGAATCTAAAATATCATAATTTTTAGTTTTTAATCGACGGTCAATTGATAAAAATTAAAAATTATATTTTAAGTAATCATATAAAATTTAGATACGGCACTAACGTGCCCGTGTGCGAGTATATAGGATAAACGAAAAAATGACCTTCTCTAGATTGTGAATAATTTGTGCATGATGATAAGGAACGTTCATGTGTGCTCAATTGCTTAATCGTAGGTGTCTTAACAATTGACTATTTGTTGGATTTGTGATATCCGATATAATTAGGACATTTCAACGAAAAGGAAGTTGCCTTCAAACATGTACCCTTCGTCAGTTTTTGAAAACTTTGAGAATTTTATGGTAGATAAATTCACGACAAGTAGTTGATCTCGGGTTTATTAAGATAACTTGTTTCAACCACAAATTTACTAATTAAGTCATGGTTCTTTTTTCTCCTCTTTCCTCAATCTTTATATATTAATTGAGTTACACTTTTTGGATCATAACAACATTTTTACTTTTGGTATTATGGATTGTGTGACAAAGTTATGGTTAGTAGTGTTATTTTTCTTGTTTAGTGCAACATATTGTGTTGTTGGTGTGCCACAAGTACCTTGTCTTTTCATTTTTGGAGATTCTTTATCAGACAGTGGAAACAACAACAACCTAAATACCCAAGCCAAAGCTAATTACCAGCCTTATGGGGTTGATTTTCCTACCGGCCCTACGGGAAGATTTACCAATGGTCGCACTTCAGTTGACATAATCAGTAATACTTTCTCATCATGGCTTCACAATATTAGAAAAAAAAAATTAAACAAAAAAAATGTGATTCATTTTAACTTGGCAATCGTAGATTCCAATTTTGTTACAAGATTGGAAAGTGGTTTTGAATTGTGTTTGTACCTCATAATTTTTTTTGATACAAGTGTCTCCTAAATTTTGATAACAAGGAAAAATATAAATTCATATACATTTACATATACATAATATCTATAGCATTTTCTTTGCATTTATATTAAACCTAGGATTTTATTGTTGCAGCTCAACTTTTGGGATTTGACCATTTTATCCCACCCTATGCAAATACGAATGATACAGACATAGCTCTGGGTGTTAATTATGCATCAGGGGCAGCTGGAATTCGCAAGGAGACGGGAACACACATGGTATTTTTTTTTATTAGGGACGTTGTTTTTGTATTTTTTTCCTTTTATCAAAGAAATAATATTATGTTGAAATGGACTTTGTGTTGTGTCTTTTTTGGCATTTTTATTTGTGTGTGTGACTGATTTGTCACTTTAAAATTATCACACATTTATTAATAATCACTTTGGCAATGTTGTGTAGGGTGAAGACATCAGCTTTGGATTGCAAGTCCAACATCACAGGGACATTGTTTCCCAAATCACTACGAAACTTGGCACTGACAGAGTGCAAGAACATCTTAATAAGTGTTTATATTATGTGAATATAGGCAACAATGATTACCTTAACAATTATTTTCTGCCAGAACATTATCCATCTAATAGAAATTACACTACTGAACAATATGCTACTGCTCTTGCCCAAGAATACTCAACTTATGTAAAGGTATTTATCTCTTCTATTTTAGAACAACTCAATCAAAAGAGTGTTGCATTCCGAGCTTTAGTGGTCAAAGTTTAGATTCTGTGTTCCAAAACTTCAAAACCATTTGAACTTTACCCCACATTGCTTATATGCACTTTTTTTTTATAAAAAAATTATCCCTAGTGAGGATTCGAACTCAAGTTATCGCGAACGATCCGTCCTTAAGTGAAATTTATTAACCATTTGAGTTCAATAACTTAATTTGGTTATATACACTTTGTATATGAAGTATGCATTGTGACTAATATTTTGTGCATATTTGATTTTGCGGTGAGATTGACATAATCACTGTGAGTTATCGTAATTTTGCAAAAACTATATTACGTAGTTTTTGTAAAATCACGTAATTTTGTCTATCCCACCATAAAATTAAACATACAATTCAACATTTTTCTTTAAATACAAGATGTGAATTGGCGTACCAAATTTTGGTGAATTTATATCTCTAGATCCAACGTACAACAGTCTTATTGATATTACATATGCAGTTGATGTTGATGTTGGAGATTTAAACACCATTTTATTAGCATAGGTCCATTTTTCACCTTTTTATTTTAATGATTATTTGACTAAGGGTCTTTTTTTGTTATTGGCCTTATACTCAAATAAAGCAAGAGCATAAACCCCATTTTGCATCTCAAAGTTATTTGTGATTTTTTTCAAACCCGGGGGTGCAAAAAGTAGAACTCTTAGTATAAACCCCATTAGTGAAGTATTGTGGAGTAGTCTTTAGTTGTCAAAGGGTGGGGTTTATGGCCCAAAAGATTGAAACTTTTGTCCAAGAAGTATCTGAAGTGGGACTTTGATATATGCACAGTGACACTTTTATTACTTTTAGGTCCTTGCTTAACAAACACAATATTTATGCAGCAATTAATATATACTTTAGTATATATGCTATCTAATTTTGGTGTGTTTGCAGGCTTTGTATGAGCTTGGAGCAAGAAAGTTTTCTTTAATTGGATTGAACCTTATAGGTTGCATTCCATATGAAATTTCTACACATGGGAAAAATGATTCAATGTGTGTTACAGAGGAGAGTCAAGCAGCACAACTTTTTAATGACAAACTTAAAGCCCTCGTTGATCGTTATAATAAAGAATTAGCTGGCGCCAAATTTATCTACATTAACAGTGCTTTCATCAAATATAGTAATTTCAAGCTACCAGGTATATATATATATATTTGAACATTTTTAATCACAATTACTATCAGCATATTCATGATCAACCAATAATTTAATCCATAATCTATGTGAATTTCAGATAGTGTGAAATGTTGCAAAATTAAGGAGAACGGGCTATGTATCACTAATGAGGAATCATGCAAGGGAAGACACTTGCATCCATTTTTTGATGCATTTCATCCAACTGAGAAAGTTAATTTATTCACTGCAAGTAGTGCTTATAGATCTACCATTCCCACCTATGCATACCCCATGGATATCAGTCATCTTGTTAAGTTGTAAACAACATCATGCATGGATCTCTCTTCTCCATATATATGTACTTACTCATCTATTCAAACTCAGATTGAAATAAATTAAGTTTACTTCTCTTTGATTAACAAGTGTCATTAAGCACTAATTATATAATGAATTATATATGTTGGACTTTGTTAATGAATGAATCGTGATGGATCTGGTCATTCTATTAAATGTGTCTAACTCAACTCCTACAAAAACTTGTAAGGTGAGGATTGCTCCATTTATTTACATATTTTCAAACTATATTTCATCAAATGAGAGACTCTGAGCGAAGACGTCCAATTTTTCATTACAAGTTTATAAGCATGCCAACGTCTAATATCCATACTTAATGTCTTAGTACAAACGCTAAACAGATCATATAAGCTTTCACATTAGATACAAGGGCAAGCTTATAATGAAATTCTACAAAGCAATGTTGAAGGGAAGTACTTAACTAAATCCCCTCCACATAGTTCTGCTTATATTTTTCTTTAGGCATATGCTGCTATCATAAGATTTTAAAAATATAAATAACAGAAAATCTAAGCCCTTGTTCTTCTCTCAAGCTCGAATACATCAACTGCACAGAAGTACAAAATGAAAGAATAGTAATTAGATTTTATGTTTGAATATTCTGAGTGACTGTACAGTGAATCAAGTGTCCGTAGATAATTGATGATTCGCTTAATGGCAATGAATTTAACAAATTCAACGGCTGAATCGTGTGATATTCATTTAATGGCTTGATGATATTCATTTAAGGATCATGCATACCATATTTTGAATAAGCTCTCATACCACAATCTTATAAGCAACATTTATGTATGTTTATATATAAATACTATAGTCTAAAATAAAATTATTTAGTAAAATATCAAATTAGTATGAAACTATTAAAGAGGTGACTTAGCAACATTTCTATATGTCTTATGTCTGTCTATGCATAAAACCATTGGCTTCATTCTACATCTGCTTTTGCTATGAACATATGAGCAGTATAAAACTAAGCAATAGTAAAAACAATTATTATTATTATTACTATTATAAAAGACGTCAAAACGATCTACCCCACCTGTTTAGGGTTTGTCCTAACCGGGTTTTATCGGGTCGGGCCAAAAAGTCCTTTTTAAAAAGTCTTAAAAAATACTATTCGAACCCGACCCTAAACAGATTACGGACTTTCAAGCTAGCTAGCTCGCCATTTAATTATTTCTAAATTTTTTATTCATATTTTGTAATATTAAGTGTTGTAATTTTTTTTTAAAATAAAATTATTTAAATTTTTATATACTCTATTTTTTTTTAAATACTATCGACATTCTTTTAAATATAATATAAAAGTTTTTATAATTTTACATATTTTATTTCTAGTTGTGCTTAAATATTTTACATAATTTTTTTCAAAATGAAATTTTACTTACTATTTTTTTTATGTCATGCGAGTAGCCCTAAGTTTGATCAGGTAGCCCGCCACGAGTTAGGATTTTTTAGGGTCAAACTAAAAAGTCTTATTAAAATTCAGACTTGAAATTTTATAGCTCAAACATTTTAAGAACTCAAACTTTATATTTTATCGGACTTTTTGGACCGGACGATTCAGACCAATTTTAACCGCTGTAATTATTGTATAATAAAATGAATGTGAAGGATAGCTAAGGGGTTGCTTACACAAATTGAAGAGAAATGTGGTCTTGCCTGGCATACTGATTATTATTGGGTTGTAATCCAGTGACTTGGAAGTAGTTGCGAGGGTCAAACTGCTGTGGAGATTGCATACATTCAAAGTTTGTGCCTCCAGACAACACATTAACATTATGCTGGCTCCTCTCACTTTCTGATATCTGCATATATATATCCATAAGTAGTAATTGATATGATGATATCAAACATTTTATATATATATATAGGAAAGAGAGACGACAACAAACCTTTGCTCTAAGAACCTGGTTGCTATTATGCAATTCTATCTCCTGTATGTAATATATATGTACATTTTAGTATCATATTCATACTTTCAAAGTTATTATATCAATCGTATATGTTATCAAACGAGACAAAAATAACCATCTCAAACATTTTTACCTGGACAATTAATAAAGGTTATTAATTTTATCCTCTTATCACATAATTATAAAATAACTATTCAATTAATAATTCGTGTTGCTTGTTAATGGAAAATTATTTATACTAATAATACATATCTAATAAACTCATCCAATAATATCTTGAAAAAGTTAAATTTATATACACAACTTGGGTATAAAAGTTTTACCCATTTATTTAATAATGTGTTGCCACATCATTTGATGAGTTAAAAACACTAACTTAATTATGATACTCATTAAATTATGTGAGAACATATCATTTTGAATGTAAAACTTTCTATGCATAAATTAAACTCATCTTCAAATATATGGAGGTTAATACTATATTTTATTTTTAGTTTTTCTAAAAATTTTCGCAACAAATTTAGTCCCTCTATTTAAATCAATTCATGAGTACTTTTAAAATTTTTGAATGATTTTTTACATGAATATTTAAAACATTGTAAGAATCTCTCCCACAAAAAATAGAATTTTTTAATAAGGTATGAATTAAATATGATTTTTTAAGCTTTCAACGCTTAAAAACTCATAATTAATTC
>JBBPBP010009779.1:7486027-7505086 GCA_037974735.1 Cicer chorassanicum
ATATATGTGATATTTTTATGCCACGTTTCAGAACTATTACAAAATAGAATATAAAATTTATGAGTGTGATAAAATTATGTATTTTATTGATGAAGTTGTCTGATAGAGAGGTAGTCCAATAAACACCTTGATGTAACGGTGTCATATATATGTTGACGAACGTATAATATTCAATTTCATGGGCTTTTTCAGTGAGCAAATAATATTGTAAGATTCAGGTGAAGCGCTGGAATGATTCCATTTAGAAATTAAAACAAACAGAATGGACTGCATTTCTAAAGAAAAACTCTATCTTGCTATCTGATTTCTTTTTAGAGTATAAATATAAAAGAAAGCTGAAAAGAAGTGCAAAAATAGAAATCAAATATGCATATCAGAAGCCATGAAGTACAATAAGATTTCACATTGATTTCTTTAAAACAATAGCCTCTATCTTAACAAACTTTAAACTTACAAGGAAAAGAAACTTGCAGACCTCTATTTTCTCACATACATTTAACAAATAAAGAAAGCATAACCAACAAACTAATTTTTGCACTCAGTATTTGTTAACCATATATTCCCTCTATAGAATTGACACCTTTAACTGCTGGAGCTTGAGGCCTATACTTGTACCTCTTTGAAACTATCAAATAGACAAAGAAGTTGATCAAACTCAGAAGAGAAAGCAACAAGTAGAAAAGGTTCAAATGGTTTCTGTTAATATTATTCCCTGCTAACCAACCACCACTTGTAGTAACATTCTTGGTAGCACTATTCACAATTTGTACCATGATACTACTTAGAAAATATCCAAGTGCCATAGAACTCCAAAGAAAACATGTTGATGTTGATTTAAGTCCTTTTGGTGCCTCTGAATAGAAAAACTCAAGAAGTCCAACATAGGTAAACATATCAGCTATACCAAACACAAAGTACTGAAATGAAAGCCAAAATATACTCAAAGGCAATGGTTGAACTCCTGGAACAGCATCAAGCATGTTATTGTCTCTAGCAACTGTTTTTCTTTTCACTTCTATGATCGCCGCAATTCCCATTGAGACGCAGGATAGTATTAGTCCGACTCCTATGCGTTGCAAGTGCGTCACACCAGTGGGAATGCCGGTGAATTTACGCAGAAGAGGCACGCAGATTTGGTCGTAGAAAGGGATGATAATGATTAAGAAGGCAACTGGGATGATTGGTAGTGATGCTGGTGGGATGTTGAAATGTTTTGTGATTCTTGTGTCCATTGTGAAACCTTGTTGGACTGAGAATGTTTGAAGCTGTGCTAGGCATAGAGTCATTATGATTGTGCAGCAGAATATTGGAATCATGCTTACAATTATTTTGGCATTTTCTACTTGTGTAACTCTGCATAGTTTCCATGGGTTTGGAACCTCTTGTTTTTCAGATTTTCTTTCTATGGCTGCTTTGTCCAAGAACCTAAATATGCAAAAGAACTCATCAATTTAGAACTAGATGCACTTGAATTTTGATAACTTTATGATGTATAAAATTAAAATATAAAACTTAAGTGTTTTTACTCATTACTTTGAGTGCTTAAGTTATGATCAAATGACATATATTGTAGTTTGGATACCACTTTTGCTAATTTCACTCCTGTTTTTTCTCACGTAATCTATTTGGATGTGACTGAAAACAACAGAGGCGAAACTAACACCAATGTTTGGATACTGGTATGGGAGTGAACCTGAAAATGTCTCTATGAGGTACATATTCTAATTCCATTGCAGCTTCTTTGTCCTGTTCAATTTCATAGAGTTCTATAGAGTCTGCAGGAAGCGGAATATTTCTGTTGTGAATCGCAGCAATGTATACCTGGAAAATGAATAGGAAAGTGAACAGCTTATTGCATAAAATTTTGTAACAGTCTGTTATTTTTATCAACAAAAACAGATAGAATGAGACGTTAGTGGCGGTCTGCACACTACGTTATGACATAATATACCTGCAATATTTCAATAATGCAATTAGTTCTTTGAGCAACATGAATTCTGTATAATGGCAATCCAAAGGCAAAGATGATGGTAGCCAAGAGAATAGCAATAGTGGAGACTCCAAATCCCCAATCCCATCCTTTACTATTTTGTATCCATACATTAAAAGTTAAGCTGACAGAACCACCAACGCAAACTGCAAGTAAGAGAGCATTAAAGAAGCTGGACATTTGTTTTGCTTCTTTGGGATCTCTTTCATCAAACTGATCAGCACCATGTGATGGTAGAGAAGCTTTCAAGCCTGCACTACCAAAGGCTAACAAGTAGAGACCAATGAATAGAAAAGCTTCATGGTTGCCACTTATTCTTTCACACACTGCATTTTTGTCATAGAGGTTGCATAAGGCTGGCCTCAGGTTAGTGGAATGTGCTTGTACAGTCAGTAACGCCAGTCCCTGCAACACAATTCACATTAGACTCCATTACTTGTTATCAATATTCTAAAAACCTGACTGAAACAATCATTTATAAGACTTTACTTATCGTCTAAGAAAACTCCTATTATTATAGTCAAATTCCCCTAGAAACCAGAGAGTTATAACCTAAACTGAGTTATATATTTATGATTTATGAAACATACCAAACACTCGAAGAAGCCAGAGATAAGAACGGATTTATATCTTCCGATCCATGTATCAGCAAGAACGGCGACGACAATGGAGAGTATGTAACTAACTCCCATGAAGTTGGTGACCATGTTAGCTGCATCTGATAGTTCATAATGCATTATAGAATTGAAGTATGACACCAAATTCACTGCTAGTGATAGAGTTGCCATGTTCTCAAATGCAAAGGCCCCTGCACCCAAACCCAAATTAAAACTGTTACAAATAGTAGTTAACAATTGGTTAGAAATTAGTTAGTTTGTTAGAGATAGTTAGTTTTCATTGTGTTACTTTTAGCATCTTTTATCAAAATAATTCCTTATGAGTTTTCCTTAATCTCTAGTTTCCAAAGCTTTTTTTTTTTTTTTTTTTTTTATCATTTCTATACAAATCATCAAATTTCTAAGAAATCAATACTTAGATCTTACCTAGTACGAGCAAAGAAACTTTCATCCCCCCATGTTTGTGTCTCACAGCTACTCTTCCTCTCCAATCTACTTTTCCATCAACTAGCTCTTCTTCCTGCATACATAATCAAAGATTAAGTACTAGCATGGAAGAAAGTAACACTACTAAAAAAAGTTAATTAAATTAGTAACAAAAAATACGAAATTCATCTCTAATTTTGTCGCGCTAAGTATATAAACACTCAAATTAAAATTCAATTTCATTTTTATTTTTTTTGCCTTAACTTTTTTTCAATGATTCAACTTTTTTAATAGTGTAGCTGGAAAATGTTATGCATGGGGTGCATGCATGCATGTAGATAAACAATTAATTAATAAAGAATGAATTAGAGTACCATTGTTGTGGAGAAAACTCTTTTGAGTAGCTAATATTTCAAAAGAAAGAGAAGAACAAGTAAACTAGAATGACAATAGTGGAAAATTAATCTATGCCCTACATATATACTTTTTCTCTCAACTATATGCAATATATTTCAAGTGTACAACATATATATGATAACCATTCCATATGGAGGTAGATTGCACTGTTCTTCTTGGATAGCAAATTTGAGTTATATGGAATTTGCCGACTTTATGATGACATACATGTACAAAGGGCTATATAATAATTCAATACAAGAGTTAAAGAATATTAACCGACTACATATTACGTAACGAAGAAAAAATTTAAGATAAGACGCATTAGTTTACTTGGGTGAATTGTGAAAGAACTTTAGTTATAGTGTAATTATTTAGGAGAATCTAAATTTGTATTATATCTAAAATAATTTTTTATCAAATTTTATTTATCTTTCAATTGAATTTTAGAATACTAAGATTTATTTTCTTTACTTTTTATTTGAATAGAATTTGATTTTGTAAAATGAATTTTGTTCACTGATTGATTGAGTTTAAAGTGGAGCAACTTATATATCTTATATTTGAATTATTTATATAAAAAAAATTGTGTGATTTTTTGTTTTAACTATCTAGTTTCTAGATAAAAGAGACTTTAATAATTCAGAATTCGATTAAAAAGTAAATAAAGTATTGTTAAAAGATTCTTTCAACCCACGCATAAATTACTTTTTATCTCTTGTAATCAAAGACATGTGTTTTTACTAAATCATGATTAGCATGAGAAAAAATTGTGAGATATTTCCAAAATATTGGATAATATATGTATCCACAATTGGTCATTATTGACATGTTATTGTTGTTGGTCTAGTGGTTGCGCTCTTTATCAGTCACTATAAGGTCTTGTGTTCGATTCCTGGCTGGGCTGCCTTTTTGAATAAATTCCGCCTTGAAAAGTCGCAATGGTTGGTTCTAAAATAAAAAGATGCATTAAAAGGCGCCTCAACCAAGAATTACATCTCTTCCTCAAGTGACATTATTTTTCTATAAATAGTGTTACTTTGGACAAAATGCATACACGAATTTCAAGTGCTTGTCATCCACTTTTCCCACCTATTCTTATATTCTAAGTCATCTTATTCTTCTCTAATGCATGAGTGAAGAATAAGAAACATTATTTTGTAAAATACTATTGAAAGATACGTTTGGTGTGATAGTGCAAATCATATCAAGGTTTTCCAAAGTACCCTGAAGGGGATTCGCTGGTTATCTCATTTGCATCCGATTGGTGGGGGCGAATCGAACCTAAAGGCTAGTGTAACAACACGCTTTGGAATTTGCTACAAATACTCTTCATCAACAACTTCACTATTAAAGTCTTGCAGCAATTGTCACCAACACAGATCCAACAATCTTTAGGTTCGATTTTATTTTAAATCAATGGCTGCATCACTCAAAGAAATGACTTCTAATTTTGTGAAGTTGGAGAAATTCGATGGAGGAAACTTTATTCGTTGGCAGAAAAAGATGAAATTCCTTCTTACAACTTTGAAGGTAGTGTATGTTCTGAACACCACAAGACCACTAGAGAAGGAAGTGGAAACATTAGCAGAAACAAGAGAAAGGCAGAAGTGGGACAATGATGACTACATATGCATGAGCCATATTCTCAACGGAATGTCTGACTCCTTGTTCGATATATATCAAAGTAGCATCTCTGCAAAGGAACTATGGGAGAAATTGGAGTCAAGATACATGCAAGAAGACGCTACAAGTAAGAAGTTTCTTGTTTCTCAATTTAATAATTATAAAATGGTTGATAATAAATCAGTAATGGAACAAATGCATGAAATTGAACGTATTCTTAATAACTACAAACAACATCAGATGCACATGGATGAAACCATCATTGTATCCTCCATTATAGACAAACTTCCACCTTCATGGAAAGATTTCAAAAAATCTATGAAACATAAGAAAGAGGACATATCTCTTGAGCAATTGGGTAATCATCTTCGTTTAGAAGAAGAGTACCGTAAGCAAGAGGATACTAAAAATCAATTTTCTCATGAAAAGGTCCATGTAATGGAGGAAGAAAATTCAAGCAAAACTTTTAAGAAAAGAAATCGAGATTTTGATAAATCTCATGAAAAACACAATGGTAATAATGAACAAAGAAAGAAAAGAAAAGGAAGTTGGTATCATTGTGGAAAACCAGGACACTTTAAAAATGAGTGCAGGTTCTTGAAAAGGAAGAACAAGGAGAAGAATTCAAGTGCAACAAAAGATAATCTTGTTGCTGTCATTTCTGAACTCAACATGATTGAAGATGTTGAATCTTGGTGGATAGACTCTGGTGCTACCCGCCATGTGTGCAAAAACAAAGAACTATTTAAGACCATTGATGAAGAAGATGGCAGTGTTTTGTACATGGGAAATGCCTCAACTGTCCAAGTCAAAGGAAAAGGAACAGTGGAGATTGAATTCACTTCTGGAAAAGTACTTACTCTTAAAGATGTATTTTATGTTCCTGATGTTAGGAAGAACTTGATTTCTGTACCTTTACTTAATAAGTTTGGTTTCAAATGTGTATTTGAGGGAGATAAATTTATTCTCTCTAAAGGGGGTATGTTTGTAGGGAAAGGTTACCTTTGTGAGAACATGTTCAAATGTAATGTTATTAGTAACTATAATAATAATATGATTTCTGCTTATATTGCTGAGTCTTATGATTTATGGCATATGCGACTAGGACATGTTAACTTTAGAAAATTGAATGACATGATGAAATCAAATTTAATTCCGAATTTTGACAAAAATTCAAATTCATGTACTACTTGCATGTTAACTAAAATTACAAGACAACCTTTTAAAAGTGTTGAAAGAAGTTCTAAGGTATTAGATTTAATTCACTCTGATGTATGCGATTTACATGGTTGGCCTACAATAGGTGGTAAAAAGTATTTTGTCACTTTTATTGATGATTACTCTAGATTTTGTTATGTTTATTTAATGCACTCTAAGAATGAAGTTTTAGACAAATTTAAAATATTTAAAGCACAAGTAGAACTTCAACATGAAACTTTTATTAAGTGTTTTAGAAGTGATAGGGGAGGAGAGTTCTATCATCCTGAGTATTTTGAGTCCACTGGTATTGTGCATCAAACAACTGCACCATATTCCCCACAACAAAATGGAATTGCAGAAAGGAAAAATAGGGTATTAGAAGAAATGGTGAATGCCATGTTATCCTATTCTGGTTTATCTAAAGGTTATTGGGGTGAAGCCATACTAACTGCATGTTATTTGCTAAATAGAGTTCCGAATAAAAGGAACAAGATAACCCCATATGAACTATGGAAGAAAAGAAAACCCAATCTTAATTATATAAAAGTTTGGGGCTGTAGAGCAATTGTTAAGGTTCCTGAACCAAAAAGAAAGAAATTGGGAGAAAGAGGAATTGAAAGTGTATTTCTGGGCTATGCTGAAAATAGCAAGGCCTATAGATTCATGGTTGTTGAATCTAATGACTCATATCCTATTAACACAGTGATTGAGTCAAGAGATGCAATTTTTCAAGAAAATAGATTTAACTCAATTCCACATCCCAAGGAAATTGTAAGTTCTAGTGTACAAAGTCTAGAAAATAATGTATCTAATAATGATACTTTGACATGTTCAGAACCTAGAAGAAGTAAAAGAGCCAGAAAAGAGAAAAATTATGGACAAGACTTCTTTATGTTCCTTGTAGAAGGTACAAATGATTCCATTAACAGTTATGGACCAATTTGCTACAATTTAGAGAATAACCCAGACACATATGAAGAGGCAATAAAGTCTCAAGACTCTGCCTTTTGGAAAGAAGCCATCCAAGAGGAAATGGACTCAATTATGGGGAATAAAACTTGGAAATTAGTAGACCTCCCACCTGGATCCAAACCAATAGGTTGTAAATGGATCTTTAAAAAGAAAATGAAAGTTGATGGTACCATTGATAAATTCAAAGCTAGACTTGTTGCCAAAGGATTTACACAAAAAGAAGGTATTGACTACTTTGATACTTATGCACCTGTTGCAAGAATTGCATCCATAAGAGTGCTTTTGGCACTAGCTTCCATCTATAAGTTTGTAATCCATCAAATGGATGTTAAAACTGCTTTCCTAAACGGAGAGTTAGATGAAGAGGTGTATATGAAACAACCTGAAGGATTTGTTATCAAAGGGCAAGAACATAAAGTGTGTAAATTAACTAAATCTTTATACGGGTTAAAACAAGCACCGAAACAATGGCACCAAAAGTTTGATAAAGTTTTGCTTTCTAATGGATACAAAATAAATGAATCTGACAAGTGTATTTATAGTAAATTTCATAATGGAAATGGTGTTATGATTTGTTTATATGTAGATGATATGTTAATCTTTGGCACCAATCTAGATGAGGTAGAGAAAACCAAAACTTTCTTATCAAAAAATTTTGATATGAAAGATTTAGGTGAAGCAGATGTGATTTTAGGAATTAAAATCATTAGAGATGGAGTAAATATTGGTTTATCCCAATCTCACTATATTGAGAAAGTGCTAAAGAAATTTGATCAATTTAATTGCACACCTGTTTCTACCCCATTTGATCAAAATGTTAGTTTACAACCACATAAAGGATGCCCTGTGGCACAACTAGATTATTCAAAGGTAATCGGATGCTTGATGTATGCCATGACCTGTACCAGACCTGATATAGCATATGTTGTAGGCAGATTAAGTCGGTATACTAGCAATCCAAGTAAAGAACATTGGAAGGCTGTTAATAGAGTATTAAAATATTTAAAAGGAACAATTAACTATAGTTTAATCTATAGTGGATATCCTTCAGTTTTGGAAGGATATACAGATGCCAGTTGGGTAACTTATGTTGAGGATCATGCTTCCACAAGTGGATGGATCTTCAACCTTGGTGGAGGTGCAGTTTCTTGGGGATCAAAGAAACAAACTTGCATTGCCGACTCCACCATGGCTGCAGAGTTCATTGCCTTAGCTGCAGGTAGTAAAGAGGCAGAATGGCTAAGAAATTTGTTGTATGAGATACCTATTTGGCCAAAGCCAATGGCACCAGTATCCATACACTGTGATAGTCAATCCATGTAACATCCACGCATTTTATTTTATTTTATATTTTATTTAATTGTATTGTGTTATTTTAACTTTTGGGTATAAATAATATTAATAATAAAATTACATTAAACTGATGAGGGAACATTTAGGGTCTTAATGGGCTTAGGTTGAAAACATCACGTTCCCCACCTCTACGGGTAGAAAAGGAAAAAAATTAACCGATGCCTCCCATTCACAAATCATCTGCGACAAACAAAGAAAGGGTTTAGGGAGAAAAAGGAAGAATTCAAGAAATAGAGGAGTCACTGATTTATCCCCTCAAGTAAGAATTCTCTAATTATGACCCTGTTAGCTTTATATAACCATTTTTATTGGTAGTAGAATAAAACCCCTCATTGATATTATGAAAAATAAGATAAAATAGAATAAGATCGATAGATGAATATGTCTCCCTAATTGTATCTTTATTCCTGATAGATAAGAACCTTTCATTTATTGATTTTTATTTTCTTAATCAATTATCAGAAATATAGATGCTATGACCTTAGAAAAAATAAATAAGGATAGTATTGTTACACAGGAAAGGAAAGGAAGGAAAATTTTTAGTATCGCTGGAAATAGGTTGTTAGTAACTCTGTTATCTCGCCATTATTTTATTAACGGCCACATGAGTAATAGATTTTGTGCATCAATCTATAAAAAATAATAATATAATAATAAACAACACTAAAAAGTTTTGACACTAAGTGATACGTAAATTAATTTGTGAAGGTATAACACATTTGGAGCAAAGACCGCTGCGTGAGAATTTTAGTAACGACACCCATATTGGTAAGGGCATCACTCTAATTACACTTATGTATGGTTGTGTTTATTCTGGAAATGTGTGAGATTAAATATATATTATGCTGAACAGGTTTACAGTGTGGAAAATGAATGTTGTGTGATATGTTTTTATAACGGTTGGTTGAGCATTTTAAGGGTGTGAAAATGAATGTTGTGTGATATGTTGTTATAACGGTTGGTTGAACATGTTAAAAGTGTGGAAAATAAATATTGTGTGATATGTTGTTATAATAGTTGAGTGGTGTCTTAATGAGTCAGCCTCGCATTATATCAAGGATGTATTATAAAAGTGTCTACATTCATGCATGCATTCATAAGTTGTGTGGTGCGTCCATAATTGGTTGGAGCCCACATGGGATTTTGAGTTAGTGGTGTTGCTTGGAAGGACCCACGAAGCCCTTGCGGGGGAGGTGATATTCCGGAATCATTACATTGGCATATAGATTAAGTAATAAAGTCTGTCTTGCTATACATTAAGGTGTGTTTAATGTCATAATTGAGGTATCGTACCTTTTGGTCATTGGGTGAAATAAGTGTTACTAATTGTATAAATATTGTATTGTTATATCTTTACCTGCTCATTTGGTTGAATTCAGTGTTATTAATTATGTAAATATTGTACTATCATATCTCTATCTGGCAGTTTGGTTGGGTGAAATAAGTGTTATTAATTATATAAATATTGTATTGTTATATCTCTACCTGCTCATTTGGTTGAAATCAGTGTTATTAATTATGTAAATATTGTACTATTATATCTTCATCTGGTGGTTTGGGTGAAACAAGTGTTACTAATTATGTAAACATTGTACTGTTATATCTTTACCTAGTCATTTGGTTGAAATCAATGGTATTATGTAAATGTGGTACTGTATATCTCTACCTGGTCATTTGGATGAAATAAGTGTTATTAACTATATAATTTTTGTATTGTTATATTTCTATCTTTATTTATTTATTGGTAAGTACGTTGGAGATGACCCTTACTTTTGGACAGACCACTCTCCCAATTTACTTGCACATCCGGAGGAGTCTTCAGAAGAATAAATGAAGCACCTATTTAATTCTAGGAATTCTAGGAGTAGTAGTGGTCAGCTTTAGGAAAATTATTATTGCTGAACTCTAGTCTATAGCATTATTTATTTTGGCACGAAATTTTTGAATTCTTACAATTGAAGTATTAAGTTGTCTGATTGAGATTCTTGGGGAATTTTTAATTAATTATGAATTGTTTGTTGTTGTTGAATTTACGTGGGTAATTCTAAATTTGGATTTAAAAAAAAAAAAGGGATGTTACAATCCACACTATCCAAAGCATATAGCCAAGTATATAATGGAAAATCTAGACATATTGGTCTAAGACATAGCTATGTAAAGGATTTAATTTTAAATGGAGTAATATCCATAGTGTTTGTAAGAACAGAAAAGAATCTTGCAGATCCTTTGACGAAAGGTCTGACAAGGGACATGGTGTTGAAGACATCATTGGGGATGGGACTCAAGCTCATATCTAATTAATCATCAATGGTGGAAAATCGACTCACACTTGAGTAACATCAAGTCTTGAGTTCAATGATAAAAGTACACTATTAGAATGATTGCAAGTACTTGAATATAGATACATCCCAAAGGTTGAAAGTACTTGGACCATAAGTATAAAGTTGGAAGGTT
Organism: Cicer chorassanicum; assembly: GCA_037974735.1. Lineage (NCBI taxonomy): Eukaryota > Viridiplantae > Streptophyta > Magnoliopsida > Fabales > Fabaceae > Cicer > Cicer chorassanicum. The sequence goes on from JBBPBP010009779.1 coordinate 7,497,062, forward strand.
GAGTTTTACTCTTAATAGACATATAGCATAAATTTGCTAAAATACATATTATGGGTGTATTTCTGATATAGTCTACCTATGTGAGGATGAAGTGAGGCCGCTTCAAAGAGTTAAAGGGCTTGACTCTTAAATTCTCATCAAAAGGGTACAAGACACAAGGCCTTATCAAATGTGTCTTCTTTATAATTCTTTCGATAGTACCGAGATTTCATGTGTAAGTTGTGCACACTTGTTCTAATGAATAATTGGTTCAAAGCTTGTCTACCAATCTATTCGGGATAAGTGGAACCCATAGCTTACTAAGTAGTGGTTCAAATCGTAAGATACCATTATCTGAAACCATGATATTTCCAAAATTATGAGACTAAGAATATTTTGAAAATGGTGGGGGATTGTGAGATATTTCCAAAATATTGGATAATATATGTATCCACAATTGGTCATTATTGACATGTTATTGTTGTTGGTCTAGTGGTTGCGCTCTTTATTAGTCACTATAAGGTCTCGTGTTTGATTCCTGGCTGGGCTGCCTTTTTGAGAAAAGGCACCTCTTAACCGTTAGGTCATCACAACAATTCATTCAAATATTGAATGTTATATGTATATGTATATGTACTGGTTCGCAAAACAGGGCAGAACCAAGAATTACATCTTCCTCAAGTGACATTATTTTTCTATAAATAGTGTTACTTTGGACAGAATGCATACACGAATTTCAAGTGCTTGTCATCCACTTTTCCCACCTATTCTTATATTCTAAGTCATCTTATTCTTCTCTAATGCATGAGTGAAGAATAAGAAACATTATTTTGTAAAATACTATTGAAAGATACGTTTGGTGTGATATTGCAAATCATATCAAGGTTTTCCAAAGTACCCTGAAGGGGATTCGCTGGTTATCTCATTTGCATCCGATTGGTGGGGGCGAATCGAACCTAAAGGCTAGTGTAACAACACGCTTTGGAATTTGCTACAAATACTCTTCATCAACAACTTCACTATTAAAGTCTTGCAGCAATTGTCACCAACACAGATCCAACAAAAATCATGGATGCAGAGTGATAGGGAAATATTGTATTAAATATATATTAGCATTTGAAGATTTGTTTGGACATTATGTATAATTGACCAAAGCAACTCTCCGGCAAGAAAAATTATGGGAATAGTCCAAGAGCTTCATGGCAAACACTTGAGTGTGTAACTATCTGTCTCTTTAACCTTTTCCTTTTCACCTTCGGACACAACTTCAGGGCACTCTTTCAACCATTATTTTCCAACAGTAACACCCAGGGCTAAAATATACTATACTGAAACATCTTGTTTAGGAAATCATTTATTAAAATATTGGCAATTTGCTAAACATTATTAGTTAGTAGTACTTGTAAGCAATAAATTAAAATTAAAGTGTTCTATCAGGTTCACATCATATTCTATTATATAAATAAATTTGGATGATGTCGATAATAGCAATAATTTGGTTTCATATTGATATTATTTGTTGAGATGTGGTAACAGAAGCCCACTTGTTGTTAGCTTCTACACTTCAATTAGCCGGCTAAATGATAGACTGACTGCAAAGATTAATTCACTTTATTATTATGATTTTTTTAATTCCATCATTAAAATGGTGATATTGTGAAAGGAAATTTTCTTTTTTCAGTCATAAAAAATTGAGAAAGGGTATGAAAATATACAAATATTCTTCCCTTCCCAAACTCAAAATTTCAAAAATAATCTTAGCAAGAAAATTATTTTTCGTACCCCCTATTTAATGGTCTACCCCCCCATTTTAAAAATTAAGGAGTGAAATGACTAAAATGCCCCTGCAAATTCAGTAAAATTGAGAAAAGTTGGACACACCCCCACATTGTGAAATTTCCAGAAAAAGTGAGTGTGAGAAATTTTGGTTTTTCCCGGAAATTTCAAATTCATAGAAATTTCCGGTGAACAAAATACATACCGGAAATTTCACAAACGAAATTTCCGGTATGTATTTTGTTCACCGGAAATTTGAAATTTCCGGGCAGTTCACCGGAAATTTCAAAGACTTTGAAATTTCCGGTAGTGTTTTTTTTTCTCTTCTATTTTTGTTATTTTTTATGTGTTTTGTGATTAATTTTTTTCATTGTATTGTTTATAGTGAGGACCAGAGGAGCTAAAACCAGTGGAACCAGTGGTGAACATTCTAGAGTTCGGCCGCCTACGCAGTCTAATAGGAGAGCGGCTGTTGAGAAGCGAAGAAGGCGTATGGAAGAAATAGATATTCAGCAGGAATATCAGCAACAGCAGGATCAGCTGGAGGATCAGCCGCAGTAGGATCATGATCAGCAGCAGGATCATGATCAGCATCAGGATCATGATCAGCATCACGATGATTATATTGCTGATCAGGAGCAGGAGCAGGATCAGGAGCACGAGCAGCAGGAGCAGGAGGATCAGGAGCTGCCTGATGCTCATGCTCCATTATTTCCTGGTGGTCCGTATGATTTATCTGTTTTGAAGAATTACGAGGACCACATAGCAGTTAAAATTTGGAATGGGCAGGTTAGTTAATAATATTTATTATTAGTTAATATTATTTATTATTTTAATTATTTATTATTATAATTATTTATTAAGTTATTTATTTATTTATTTATTTTAATATATTTTTAGTATAATTTGTTATATTTAAGTTTTATATTCATTATTAAAATTTAAATAAATTGTCTGTTTGTTATTTATTGTAATTAAACAGGATAGGCGCACCCTTAAAGTCGTCTCAAATGCGAAGAAGCAGATGAAATTTATTGATATTAGAGCTATATTACTTGCTGAGATTGATCGATTGATTACTATATCTGGACTACGTCCTCTGCAGCGATGTAGTCTGAGTATGATCGATGGTAATCTTATATCTGCTTTTGCTGAGAGATGGCATGCTGAGACCAGCTCATTTCACATGCCATTTGGTGAGATGACCATCACTCTGGATGATGTCAGGGGTCTACTCAGCATCCCATGTCGTGGTGAGTTCTTCACCCCTCCAGCTAATTTCTGTGAAGACCTGGCTATTACTGCTGCCGTGGAATTATTAGGAGTGACTGTTGAAGAAGCAGTGGCAGAGACCAGGATTAACAGAGGTCCATCATACAGCTTTGAGTGGTTGAAGTCGATATTTTTTACACAGCTGCGTGATGGACGATATGATTGTGCAGCCAGGGCATACCTACTACATTTAGTAGGGTGTACGATATTAGCAGATAAAAGTTTTACACTTGTATCTGCTAAATATTTGTTCCTGTTTCACGATCTTGAGACATGTGGCAGATGAGCCTGGGGACCGGCAACACTTGTTGTGTTGTATGACTATCTACGAGACAGCACTCTACCGGCAACGAAGCAGATCGGTGGATATTTATCCCTTTTTCAGGTACTATTATATTAATTTACATACTTATTATATTATTTGATATGTTTTTATTGGTTTATTAATTATTTGTATGTTTTTATTGTTTTATTAATTATTTGTATGTTTTTATTGTTTTATTAATTATTTGTGTGTTTTTATTGTTTTATTAATTATTTGTATGTTTTTATTATTTACAGACCTGGATATATGAGCACTTTCCTCATATCTGTAAAAGGGAATTTAATGAGCCGATGCCGATGTCTTGCATGCCTCGGATGTTTCGGTGGACTGCGAAACAAACATCCGGGAACGTGTCTTACTACAAAGCAAAGTTGGAAGCTTTGAGGGAGTCTGATGTAATATGGGCAGTAAATTACGATGAGGACTCTACCACACGGTTTTAGTCTATTTCGTTATTTACTGGACATATTCGTTGGTGTTCCACTATGGTACCTTATTTACCAGAGAGGTGCATCCGACAGTTTGGATATATTCAGCATATCCCTCGTACACCACCTTTGCTTGTAGTACGTGATATGGATGTCGAATGGGGTATGTACAGGAACTCTGTTCGAGCCCTGCGTGCAGTATTGCATCGGGCTACATATCCACATCAGACTGTTGAGGGGTACATCCAGTGGTACTATAGGATATCTCATCCTAGGATGACCCCTGACGTTGCCGTAGATGCTGCTGGTCCTGATGTTGCTGGTCCTAGGCATGCCGGAGATTATACAGATGCTGGAGGTCCTAGTCATGGCGCGGATTATATTGATGCTGGAGGTCGTAGTGATGCTGCTGGTCCTAGTGATGGTCGCGGGGAGTGGTATACACGGTGTCAACACGTCGGTGGTCTGATACAGCAGAGTTTAGATTTAGACAGACTACCGGGTGATGATGACATGCGTGCTTTATTAGAGAGGGCTTTATACATCTCTAGAGGAGGCAGTTATCAGTAGTATTTTGACTTATTTGTAATATTTGTAATATTTAGACTTATTTTTATTTATTTAGTTTTAATACTTATTTGGTTCCACTTATTTTGTTATTTAGACTTAATTGTGTTATTTGCTTATACTTTATATTTATTGTGTTATTTTGTTTAGACTTAATTGTGTGATTTGCTTAACTGAAAACAACATATAACATGTATTGAAAACTTTATATTAACTGAAAACAACATATATTAACGTAAAACTTGTTACAAAAGTGTCAATCATCTGCTAAAGTTTTAATGACATTCATCTCACATGTAATGTCCAACTCCGAATAACATTCATCTCACATGTAATGTCCAACTCCGAATCCTTTTGCAACTGTTCTTTCTCTTTATCAGTATTCATGGTTAATTTCCTCCATTGTATATGAATAGCCTCCAATGGAATTGGAACACCTTTCAACTTGTACCGTGCCAACTCACATGCACACGGTAATCCATGAGTGTTTCTAATTGTACAACCACATGCAGCTTTGTCGTTACCGACATATCTGACTCTCTTGTACTCATGATCAATATCAGCTAAAACGTTCTTCGATACAACCCAATTCAAATTCTCAAAGAATGGATTGTTGTGTATATGCTCTCTACGACCCTTACTTGTCTCAAATGAACCTTTGATCTTAATAATTTGGAACTTCAACATGTCATGCATACCAGACCATGCCTTACAGAAATCTCCTTTACTATGTTCCAAAAATTTCTTCAACGACCAATGAGCAGACTCAACCCTAATATTCAAACATAAACAAAATTTTATATAAGTATAAATATAACCAAAAATCATACATGTTTAATCATATATAAACAAAATTAATCATATATAAGTATAAATATAACAAAAAAATTAAAGTTTTAATGACGTACCTATTGGTTGTAGTATTTCCTAGATGCAATACTCGATTGGTCCATGCTTCAACAAATCTTTCTTTGTGAGGAATCAACCATGTGTTTTTGACGTAGTCAAAAAACATAATATTATCGACACATGCTTGCTCAAACATTTGCAACATTTCCTCATACTCCTTCTCTTCAGAACAATAAACAATTTTCTTCCACACCTCAAGAATGGGTTCTTGCATATCTTTCTTCAGTATATATTGTTTGCATTTTGCTCCAACATTTTTATTGATATGAAGTTGACAAAGTAAATTTGTTGAAGATGGAAATACAACTTCAATTGCATTCATCAAAGCAAGTTCTCTATCAGTGACAATCACTTGAGGAAATGGAGTGTTTGCAAGAAACAACTGTTTTAACTTCTCCAATGCCCAACAGAAGTTTTCTTGACGCTCACTGTCCATATAAGCATGCAACATTGAATGTCAACCCAGTTGAAGTTACACCAACAATTTCAAACAATGGTAACCTGTACTTGTTGGTTTTGTAGGTGCTATCCATGATCAACACATAATGGAACATGTTCAACAAAGTTATGGAGTCTGGATGCGTCCAAAACATGTCCCTCACAATGTTCGAGTCTCCATGCATCCTAGTCCAACATGCATACTTCTCAGCTTCAAGTAACTTCAACAGATGTTGCATATCAGTTCTAGGTCCTTTCAAATTCTTTCTGTAGGTGGTTCGACGGTTATAAATTTGATAGATACTAGTCACATTCTCCTTATCTCGATCCCTCAAAGATGACAATATATGCCTCGGTGCAACGTGATACTTAGTCAGTTCGTCAACATGATTCTTATCTTCATCGTTTAAGCGCCCCACAAATGCATTATTCTCAAAAGTAGCCACTAACTCATGGTTGTGAAATCCACACACTAAACTAATAATCCATCCCTCAGCCTCAGCATTTTTCAATGGTCTGGATCGAATTTTAAACGGACAACCACACCTTTTTGTTGAAGTACCTGACTCACTTTTATTTGACTGATATTTTCCACCTCTATCACAACCAAGAATTAATTTAGATTTCCTTCCTCTCATTCCTGTCTCTACGTCGGATCGAATTATGATAACAGCTACCCGATTTTGACGACCAACCTCTCTTGCCCATGATACGACAGCTTCCCGTGATTCAAAAATTTGATCGGTTGTGAATGCTTCAGTCAAATCTATACAAACTGGTTGTCTTTTTTCCATACCTATGTCAACAAAACACAAAATTAAAAATTAACAATTTTAAAAAAAAAAAAACAAACAAACAACCTACCGGAAATTTCAAATTTCCGGTGAACAACACTACCGGAAATTTGAAATTTCCGGTGAACAAAACTACCGGAAATTTCAACTCACACAAATTTCCAGGAGTACAAATAACGTACCGAAAATTTGGAGACAAAATTTCCGGTACAGTAAATGTACTACCGGAAATTTCACAAGTTTTGAAATTTCCGGTAGTTATATTTTAACTACCGGAAATTTGAGAACAACATATACGTACCGAATTTTTCGTTGATGAGTGAAATTTTGGGAGAAATTTTTTTTTACTTTTTACTGAATGGTGAAATGGGATGGGCAATTTTGGGTTTTTAATAAATTGGGGGGTAGACCATTAATTGGGGGTACAAAAACGATTTTTCTCTTAGCAAATCGACAAAAGCCCAAACTAATGCTATGTGACAATACAGAAGCCCGTTAAAAAAATAAAACCCATTAAAGAAAATTAGTTTTTATACCCCCACAATTTGTTTTGTACACCCTCATTTTAATTTTTTGAATGAAAGTACTAAAATAACCCTCAAATTTCAGTAAAATTCAAACACTTTTCTCGTACCCCTCATTCTGACATTTTCGGAAAAAAATTTCGCCGGAAATTTCATATTCATTGAAAAATCCGGTACACAAAATTTCATTTTTGAAATTTCCAAGAGTTATACCCGGAAATTTGAAAAATCCGGTAGTTTGTTTTCAATACCGGAAATTTCAAAACTGAAATTTCCGGTATTGACTCATAACTACCGGATATTTCAAATTTCCGGTATTAAAATTAATTAAATTATTTAAAAAATAAAAATACTAATAATAAATTAAACTGCAGGTGTAATAAAAAATAAAAATACTAATAATAAAAGGGTAATTTTGGGTTTTTAATAAATTGAGGGGTACAAAACAAATTTTGAAGTACAAAAACTAATTTTCCCCATTAAATTGTAGTAAAAGACCTCAAGCCCATCAAACTTGTCCATAATTACACCGTACATCCCTATACATTTATATTAAACTCTATTTTACACTTCATTATTTTATAAAAAATATTCAATAATTCAGAAATTTTCAAAAATAAAAAAAAAATTAGGAACTCAGAATTTTTCACACTAAAAACCTTAAAGATTATAGCATCGTCTAGTCCACATTAAAGTCGACGTTTTAGTACAAATTCAAAAAATAAATATAGCATTCACATTTATATGAGAAGATCGAGACTAGTATTAAAAAATATTTAAAATGTGATTCCATATTTTGCATCTTTTCAAATATTCAGTCTTAAAAAATACATAAAATTTTTCGAATTTTTTCTTTAAAAAGTTTGAAACATAATTTTATTCTAAAATTTTATTTTTATTAAAATTCAAAATTCCGAACAAGAAAAATAAATATTTGGGATATGAATATATTCCAATTTTTTAAAGTTTAACGTGGGTTGGGTGACGTTAAAACTATTTTTTTTTTCTTAAAT